>PVKM010000929.1:0-89596 GCA_004027735.1 Carollia perspicillata | reverse complement strand
AACAATCAGCTCAAGCCAAAAGACCACAAAAACAAATGTGATAGCTCTCCAGGAGAGTCACAGGATTAAACAGTCTTTAAAATTGAAACAACAAAAATGATCATTCTTAATAGGAAGCCTGAGCCATAGGCCTTATAGCCTGTGGCTAGAGCTTGGATGGATGTAATTCTGCTCCAGGAAAACGACTGGTGGACTCACGAAAGAGTGAGAAAAGCTGACTTCCCTTTAGCCTGAAGAAAGTGGAAATCTACACCCACCCCCCCAGCAACTTCCATCGAAGTGGGTGAAAGAATGGGTTAATTATTGTAATTATGATGATTTCTTACGTGTTCAATGCCTGTTCAATGGCTACACTGA
The DNA here is from genome assembly GCA_004027735.1 of Carollia perspicillata. Classification (NCBI taxonomy): domain Eukaryota; kingdom Metazoa; phylum Chordata; class Mammalia; order Chiroptera; family Phyllostomidae; genus Carollia; species Carollia perspicillata. Next base: position 89,239 of record PVKM010000929.1, on the reverse strand, counting down.
CTAGGCCAGTTAAGGGAATGAGCTGGCTTACACAATTTTCCTCAGGCCCTACCAATGAGCTAATGAGCTTTTTCTTTTTGAAAAGGTAAAATAAATTTTTGGTTTCCACTGAGAAAATTCTGGAAACAACACATACTAAGCAATTGGGTCTGAATTTTCACAAGTCCTATCTCACTCTTTCTGATCTGCCCGGCTGGGTTGGTTAGAGGACATTGGCTTTGATGGCAGATTATATGTTTTTTTCTTGAGTAATTTGGTTTTGATCAAACCCTCAAATATTGCCCTGGCTGGTGTAGCTCAATGGATTGAGCACGGGCCTGTGAAGCAAAGGGTCGCTGGTTCGATTCCCAGTCAGGGAACATGCCTGGGTTGCAGGCGAGGTCCCCAGTGGGGGACACGTGAGAGGCAACCACACATTGATGTTTCTCTCCCATTCTTTCTCCTTCCCTTCCCCTCTCTCTAAAAATAAATAAATAAAATGTTTTTTTAAAAACCCTCCAATAAATGTTTTCCCCTGGTTTTTGTTTTGTTTTTGCCTCTTAGTTTCCAGAAAAAGGTAATCCACATGGTTAGATTCATTTATGCTCAACTTGTCCCAGGATCATGGGCAGGTGATGCATATTCAAAGTATATGGAGAATAAGAAACTTTTCCTAAAACATTTTGTGTTTGTGCCTGAAATGATGATGCATTAGCCCAGAGCCCTAAATAGGCAAATCTAACAGTTAGGTACTGTTCTGTTGGGTGAAATAAGAGGAGTTTTAAAGAAGGCCTGTGTGGACCACATGACTTTTGTGTTCGTGATGTTTGCAGATGATACAGTTGTATATTATTTGAATTTATTTGAAAAGAAGTGCTTTCTATTTACCTGTTGGCATTTCAGGATTTTCCCTTCTCTAATCAAATCCTGAGCAAATACTTCCCAACTAGTTCATTTTCCTGAGTGAAAAGCCGTGTGATTTGAGGCACATTAACCTAACCACTCTGAGCCTAGGTTTCCTCATTTGTTAAATAGGGACAGAGACGTTCATTTGCAGAGTTGTTGCAGGGATTTGAGATAATACATGTAAAGCTCCGAGAATTTACTATGACTTGTGGTAGAGCTTTAACAAATGGGACATGGTCCTAGCTATCTAGTTTTTAGTAACATTTTGAATGAAGTTCTATAGAACACTTATCACCACGATGGTTATAGGATGTGCGTGGAGAGGTGCATGCAGAAAGAAATATGCAGAGGGACCAGGTATGCAGGGCGGGCCGCTTTCAGAAGGGCTTCTTCAAGAAAAGCAGTGCTTGCCGGCCTGGATATTTAAGCACTCAGGCACCACTGAGTTCAGCATATTCCTTAACCTGCAGGCATAGCAGGCAGGCAGTTGGCCACTTGTCCAAGGCCAACCCAATGTTGATGAGGGTCCTGATGGCTCTGGGGCCATGCACTGGAGGACATTATCATAAATAAGGGCTGTGGGGACCTCATGATTTTGTGTCTGTGATCTTTGCAACTTTGCCTTCCCGCCTTAGACTATTAGCCATCTGCAATATAGCTCCATGAACCGCCTCTAACGTGGGACATACAGAGAGCCTTTCTGCCGCAGCACTCATCTGAAATGGCAGTTCATCCACGAAGCCACCCATGAGCATGAGGTGTCTCTAGGTCTTATGATCTTTAGACCACAGTTATGTTCTTCGCTGTGAATGGGAGTATTTATAGGGAACAGTGAAAGGCAAGGGAAGCCATGCTAGGCAATCATGGGAAAGATGGTGTCAGATGGCAGGGCAAACCACTGTGGTAACCTCCAGAAGTAATTATGGACATCTGGATTGATGAAAAGAACTAAAGGATGGCAGGCATTCTGCATTTGGGACCGGGTTTTCCCAAAGGAAGATAAATGAAAAAAACATGTTTGCTTTAACTGCTGACTCATGGTACAAAGTTTGAATTCAGAGACTTTAATTGAAAATGCAGCAAGAATGTAAAAGACTTACATAGAAAATATTTTAGTGTATTGGCAAGACATTAATTATAAAACCAGATGGTCATGGTAGGAAAACCAACCAAAAGGCCTTATTTTTTTGTTTTGTTTTCTTAGCATGAAACATTTTTCTACTTAAAAAATTTCAGTATTCTGTTATATATAAGCAAAACCATCTTTCTATTAAGATTCATACAAAGAGTGATTGTCTGGTGTTCCAGAATATTAAAAACACAGAAATCATCATTATATAAACCTGGAATATAAGAGCATTTTTGTGATAGAAGCTTCATGACCAAGACACTAGTTCCCTCTCCCCAGAGGCCATTCTAATGAGACCATATTTCTCAGCTCCTATTAACCGTGACCGCTGTCTCAGTCAGGGGTCATTTGTTTGCAACAGAAGGTTGGAACACAACTGCGTGAAATTAGCTCAGAAAAGAGTTTCTTGTAAGAATATAGGAGACTTTTGCTCTCAGAAAATACTCATGTTCAGGAGGTATAATCGGTTTAGAAAGTTGACCTGATAATACACGTATATCTCTTCATCTCTATCTTACGGCACAAGGTGTCCGCTGTCCGTCTCCCTTTGCACACCTGTTCCACGAGAACCACGCTTCTTCCCCAGGTGGCCTTTCTCTGCCTGGTGAGCCACAGGCCCGCTATGGCTGCCTCATTTAAATCTACATCTTTGCCTCTGTTTACTGTTTGTCCCATCTGTTCTTTTTATCCCTTTTTTTCTCTCTTCTCGTCCCCTGTTTTCTTTTCCTTATACGAATGTAGTGTTTTAAAAATGATTCCATTTTTCATTCTCTGTTGGCTTGTTTTCATTATACATCTTTTAATTATTCTCTTTCTGGTTACCCCAGAGATTACAAACATGTGTCCTTGACTTATTAGAGTTTACTATAACTTAATACTGTTAATACTTCTTGGACAATAAAACAACTTTGCAACATTTAACCTATTTCCCTGTTTGGGCTATTGTTATTGTTGTCATGTGTTTTATTTCTACATACTTTTAATCCCACAAAGCATCATTATTGTTGTTTTAAACAGTCAATATTTATTATGTTTTACCCACATGTTTACCTTACCCATTTCTCTACATTCCTTCCCGTATTACCATGTTTCCATCTGGGATTATATTCCTTCTGCCTAAATAACTTCCTTTAGTATTTCTTTTAAGTAAATATCTGCTGCCAACACATTCTCTTGGTTTTTGTTTGAGAGCCTTTATTTTGAAACTTATTCCATGATCTGTGACTGTTTCTTCTACTTGTGGTAATTAATTTACACAAATGAATTGGTTTCCCCACCTTCAAGGATAGATAGACATCACTGATTATGAAAATTTTTATGTTTTATGATTTGAAGGTATATCTTTTGCCTAAAAGGAAGGGCTCAAAGGGCATTTTATAACTCAAAACCTATAATGTGTCAGGCCTGAAAGGCCCACCACGTGTCATGTGCTAGTCATTGGGAATATAAAGTCACATAACACATGGTCTTGTCACACCACTTCACACCGGTCAGAATGGCCATCATAAAGAAATCAACAATCAACAAGTGCTGGCGAGGCTGTGGAGAAAAGGGAACCCTAGTGCACTGTTGGTAGGAATGCAGACTGGTGCAGCCACTATGGAAAACAGTATGGAATTTTCTCAGAAAACTGAAAATGGAACTGCCTTTTGACCCGGCTATCCCACTGCTAGGATTACACCCTAAGAACCCTGAAATACCAATTCACAAGAACCTATGCACCCCAGTGTTCATAGCAGTGCAATTTATAATAGCCAAGTGTTGGAAGCAACTTAAGGGCCCATCAGTAAATGAGTGGATCAAAAACTATGGTACATTTACACAATGGAATTCTATGCAGCAGAAAGAAAGGAGGAGCTCCTACCCTTCACAGCATGGATGGAACTGGAGAGCATTATGCTAAGTGAAATAAGCCAGGCGATAAAAGACAAATACCATATGGTCTCACCTTTAACAGGAACCTAATCAACAAAACAAGCAAGCAAGCGAAATAAAACTAGAGACATTGAAATAAAGAACAAACTGACAGTAATCAGAGGGGAGGGGGGAAGGGGTAATGGTGGAAAAAAGGGGAAGGGTCATCAAGGAACATGAGTAAAGGACCATGAACAAAGCCAAAGAGGGGCATCAGTGGGATGGTGGGAAGTGGTGGGGGGAAAATGGAGAAAACTGTACTTGAATAACAAAACCCACTATGTACAAAACTTAGTAGACATCAGAAAGTTTTTGGTTTAATAGTTGGAAGTGAGAAATTAGTATGATTAGAATTTATTCTGTTTGGTTCTATAACTAAGTATTCTGGCTAGTTAAACTTGCTGGTTTCCCTCATAGACAGGGAGGCGATCACGGGGACGTGGAGGAAGGTATGGGGGCATAAATGGTGATGGGAGGAGACTTGACTTGGGGTGGTGAACACACAGTACAGTGTGCAGATGATGTGTTGTGGAATGGTGCACCTGAAAGCTGTATAATTTTTTAAATTAATGTCACCACAACGAATTCAATAAAAAGGAAAAAAAGGCATGTATCTTGTCTTGTGACAGCTCATAGTCTTTTAGGAAAGACAGAGAAATGAATAGTTGAGTCAAGTATGATAAAAAAAAAAACTCTGCTATAGAATTATGCACAGGTTATTTTAGGAGCCAAAGGAGGACTGTCCAAATCAGAATTTCAGAATTAAGATCCAGGGGATATTTCCCAGGAAAGACACCTTGGACTGAACTTTACAAGAGCAGGTGTTGTTAGACCCATGTATCAGCTAAGAGTCATTTGTCTGTCAGTAAGAATATCTGACTAACAGTGGCTTGGATGAGAAGTCCAGAGGCATTGACATTGACTTAACCGTGCGTTTCTGATCTTAGCGCTGTCCTTCTGCTGTGCTGTCCTTAGTGTGGCAGCTTTTTATCCTCATGCTTCATGGTCTCATGATTTCAACATGGCTGCCCCAGTTCCAGGAACAACAATGCTGCTGAAGGTGGGAAAAGAGAGAAAGACAGTACCAGCCATCTCTGTCTTAGCTTCCTAGAAGTCCCACAAAAAACTTCTTTTTGTATCTCAATTGGCAGCCCCGGGTCATGTGGCCACTTCGAGCTGCAAGGAAGCTGGCAAAGGAGTGCCTGTCTTTCAGGCCCCTGAAGAGGAAAGTACCAGGGAGCAGAGTGCTGGGAAGAGCTGTTGGTTTAGCCAGCCACTGTGTCTGCATGAATCTAGGGTGGGGAGAGTCCTTTCCGGGATAGAGGACAAATGTGTAAAAGTTTGCAGTTGTGAAATGTTATTCACATTTGGGAAACTGCAAGCAGTTAGAACAGTGGGACGTGCTCAAGCAGGTAGGCAGTGGCCAGAACACAAGGTGCCTTGTGCGCTAAAGAGTCCGGCCATGAAGAGCAACGGAAGGGTCTCTAGTAGAAGAGAGAAGTGATCTAAGCTGTGTTTTTAAAAGATGCTCCAGCGGCAATGGTGAAGTCGACTTGGGAGTGATCCAGAGTGGAACCAAAGGAAATAAGTAGGAAGGTATTGCAGTAATCAAGAAAAGAAGCAGTAAGGAAAAACTGTGGAGATAAAGATGCAGAAATGAATATGAACTCTATTGAAAAGAACAGCTATTACAAGGCAGTATTGCACAGTTGTTATGAGTTTGGATTTTGGAATAAGACATAACTGCATTCAAATCTGCTTTCCCCTTACCTAGGTGTATAACTCTGGACCTATTAATTAACCTCTAAGAATCTCTCTTTCCTCATTTCTAAAGTAGGAGCAGGAGGAGGACAGTATCCACTTTCCAGGGTTAAAGGATGTAATATAGTAGATTGTTAACAGACTAACATTCAGTTCTTCTCTCTACTTATATGTGAATAGACTCAGACATTCATATGGATGCAAACATTGATTGAAAAGAATAGATCTAATTATTTTAACACCAAGTAAGCATCAAGTAAGCAATGACCAATGTGAAAGATGGCTTCAAAACAAAAAAGACAGATAGGAAACAATAGGAAACAAATTTTCAAATATTTTCAAGATATTGCAGGCATGACTAAACATAAGCCAAATATTAATCCACAAAACAAACAAGCAAGCAAAATATAACCAGAGATATTGAAATAAAGAACAAACTGACAGCAACCAGATGGGAGCGGGGAAGAGGGATAACGGAGAAAAAAAGCATAGATCTAGAGGGGCCCCAAGTCTGAGGCTCTGGTGCTAGTCAGCGTGGTCACTAGGATGGGGAACACTGGAGGAGTTACAGTTCCAAGGACAGAAATAGGAGCTCCGTATTGGAAACGTTTGAGTTTAAGGTAACGGGAACATTCAGATAGCCTAGGTCATTGGACATGTGGGACTTGAGCAGAGAGAACTTGACCATAAACAGGCGTTTGAGTGTCATCCCGTTCAAGTTTGATTGAGGTCACTCAGGTATCAGAGTATAGAGTAAGAAAAGTGGAAGTCATTACTGAAAGATTTTTGGGCTGGGAAGAAGACGAGAGGAGCGGTTAGATAGGCAGAAGAAAAACCAGGAGGGTCATGTTAGACAGGGACAAGAGTGACCTAGTGTGCTGACTGGTACAGAGTTTCAATACTGGCTTCATCATTGCAAGTCCCAAGTAGCCTCAGTGAGGGCATACCTAGCAGGGTACTAGAGACAGAAGCTACAGGATGTGGGCCCAAGAATGGATGGGAAGTGAGGAAATAGAGACGGTGCTCCTACGGGGCTATTTCCAGAAGCTTGGCTCTGACCAAAATAGAGCGATTGGACAATAGCTGGAGTGAGGGAAAGTCGAGGGACGGCGGTGTAGTTGGCTCAGGCTGCCGTAGCAGAATACTACAGACTGGGCGGCTGAAACAACAGAAGTTTGTCTTCTCACAGTTTGGAGGCTACGTCAACGATCAAGTTCTGTTTCTGGTGAGACCTCTCTTCCTGGTTTGGAGATGGCTGCCTCCTTGCTATGTCTTCACACGGCCTTTCGTTCAGTGCATGCCAATGGAGAGAAGAGAGGTTGGGGTCAGGACCCCACCCTTATAACCTCATTTAACTTTAATTATTTTCTTAGAGGCCCCATCTCCAATACAGCCCCACTGGAGACACAAACATTCAGTCCGTAACAGATGGGCTTTATGAAAAAGACAGAAAGATATGTGTGTGTGTATACACCCACATATACATGTATAACACACATGTATATTATATATGTAATGCATGCACACACACATACATGCTGAGGTTGAAGAGCCAGTATGGAGGGCTATATTATAGATATAGGAGAGAGAACATGGGTTATTGGAATGATGATCATAAAAAGCCAAAGCATAGCCTTGGGTCACGGAGGGAAGGAGAAAGCGTGGGTGCCAGTGGAGATGAATGCATCTGTGGGTGTTCCGGGAGGAAATTCTGTCCGGGTGTAAAAGCGGAGTCGTGTGAGAATGGGGGATGGTCAGGAGTAAGGGGCCTGAGGAGAAAGGGGGACGACGTGTGATTGCTGAAGGGCCAGCTGTGCCGGGAGGCCGTGGGTTGCTCCAGCTCGGTCTTGCCAGTGGGGCGCCGATGTCTGGTTTAGGCAGCATCTCACACATCCTTGGGTTGCTTACCTGTTCAACCATTTTATACCAGCTGTGACCTAGAGGCAGCCGATTGAAGCTTGAGTTGAAATTCCTGCCTTTGAGTCCAGAAGTGTAGGATGGAGAAAATACAGTGGCACATCACAGTAAAGTAAAAAGGAACTTTTGTTGACAGGACTGTAAGAGCTCATGGTGCTAATTGCATTTTTGGCAACATTGGGACAAACACTATATGCACATCGCCCAAAGGAGGGGAAAATCCCTGTCCAGTCTATGCCTGTCAGGTTTCCACCAGAGAATTCTGAGCACGGCACTTGAGAAGAACATAAGGTATGCTATATTCACACAGAACAACAGCAGGGACTCACGCCTTGCCATGTGATACAGGGGTATAGCCACCCAGAGACATTTAGCCTAGAGAAGATTCGGCAGTAATAAGGTAATTGTTGATTTTTTTAATCAGTCTATGTCTCTTGTCTTTTAAGTATTTTCACTTCAAAAGAGGTTTCACACCTGTGGGTTCACTGCTTCCCTATAACCTCCCTCAGGAATAGGGCCCTTATTACCCAGACTTCACAGATAGGGAGACTGAGACACCTAGAGGATAAATAGAGGAGACAGCCTAGGTGACTAACGTCCATCAACTTGCTCCTCACCCGGCTCATTCTCCACGTTCATAGTACATGTGTCCTTTCTGTCTCCTCCCACTGAAAATCCTCCCATCCTCAGAGCCCCGCTGAAGGCCCCCTCCAAAGAAATTCCCTCTGTATCATCGAGTCTTAACTGAGTTTTGTCTCGTTTGAAATGGACAATGTTCAAAACATCTAAGTAAACATCTAAACAGTATAAACAAAATAACATCTGTTGCTAGGAACTGTAGTACTCGATCCTATATTACTTTGTGGTGTTCACACTAGTGTCATATGTGCTGGTCACCTTCCTGCACACAGTGAAAATGGAGGCTATGTTTTATTCTTTGTTTTTATCCCTCAGAGGGCCTAGCCCAGCGCCGAGCTCTGAACAGGCGTCACTGTTACGCCCTGTGCCGTGTAAAGGACGGTATCATTGTCTCCCAAGGCTGCCCATTACACACATGCCCTTGAAGAGGTGGTCCAGAGTAAAGGGCAGTTGCTGTCTGCTTTTAAGTTATGCAGAGAGACAAGACACCACGGAGAAAGAATTGTTTCCCAATGGTAGATAATTCCCAAGTATTGCATTACTATTTTAGCAACTAATAAGAGTTGCCAGTGATCTCCTTGACAATTTTCTGATCAGTAAAGTAGATCTTCAAAACTGGAGTCCCGTGCCATTTAAACTGATTATTGTTTCTAAAATATGGCCTGAAAATATTTTTTATTTCTCCTGAGTTAATCCTGGAAAAAGAACGTTATTTATGACCGATACGAAGCATCTGTTTTTTCCATGTTAAGTGTTCCTTCTGCCCACTACTGCTTCTGAGACCTTGTGTATTTGAGGGCAAATAAAATTGTATTTTATTTAAAAATTTTTTTCTTTGCATTTTCCATTCCACTGTCTATTTGTTCAACCCCAGCTCCAGTGAACTGGGTCCATGATCCTCAGTGATGTGAACTTGGCCTCATCCAAACTCACTCACTCACGGACACACTGCCCCACCTAATTCTGGAAGCACCTCTGTGCCTCTGTGTGTTTTGTTTCTTCTGCTGGTGATCTAGCCTCATCTTTTTCACAAAGGTGTGCTCCTGCTCATCCTTCAAACCTGGACTCATTCTCTGCCCCCTCTGGGGAACATCCCCTCTGTCCCCTGAGCAGAATTCCTAACTTCTTCCTTTGTGATTTTTGTTCATGTCTGTGACAGGCCCCTGTACTGCGCTGTGATTTCTGTTTACGCAGTACTGTCTGTCAGTCTGGGGGCACGGACCATGTCTCTATATTCCTAATGCCAAGCAGAGTAGATGTTCAAGATATTTTTTCTTTGAATAAATTAGTATGTTAGACTTCCTGGTCACAGCAACTGAAATAGACTCTGATGATCTAAAAAAAAGAAGAAGAAGAAGAATTTTTTATGGGCTACTGGGGACAGATCAATAAAGGGCTAGAAGACCAGGTTTGGAAAATGGGCAGGACACAAGAGAACCTGAAGGACAAATCAGCAGGGACAACTAAATTCTCATTGACAGTCATATCCTTGCATTCACCTCCCTTCTCCTCTGCCCCTCCCCACCATGAGAGTCTCAGGCCGGGAAAAGCGTCTCATTGTCTGATTTGTGTCACGTGCACGCCTTCTGTCTGCTGGCTCCATGGACAGGCTGGGATGCGGTGCACCCACCCTCATCAGCTTGCAGGGCTGGGGGCTGGGGGCTGGGGACAGGCACTGATTTCCACACAAGAATACGTACACTGGGGAGAATGAATCCTTCGAAGGAAACTGGGGTAGTATCAGACAAGAAATTGAATGTGTCTAACAAAAAAAAATTAAAAAGTGACAAGTGTCTACTACTATGAATGAAACTTTTCAGGAAAGGAGACTCTATGATTTAAAAGTTAATTTAATATTGGATGGTTTGATTGCCAGCAAAATCACTCATGACATTTAGCGCCTTTTGCTGTTTTTCTTGACGAACTCAGAGTTCTCGCCTAAATTTAATAATGCGTTATGTATCCCTTGGGTGTCTGACTCACTGACCTGAGCTGCACGACTGCGCTCAGTGCGAAAAGGAGCTTGCAGACTTTGCCCACGGCTTTCCAGCCGTCAAGGAGCTAAGCTCTTTTGCTCCCTGGAGAAGCTAAAAATTCTAAAATGAAGTGCCCTCTGCTCTGGTTTCTGCTTTTCAGCATTTCTCTTCTGCTTTCACATACTCTGGCTATTTTAAAATTAAATCTAAGAAACTCATTCCATATTTTTCATCATCTGCTTTTGAAAGTGAATGTTCTGGATTTATGGTTTGGGGTTCTTTGATGTTAGAGTAGAAAACGATGCTTGCTTCACTTGTTTTTGTTTCATTTTTTTTTTTACGTCTATAAAGCTTTGAAAATTTGATTTATTAAAACACCACAGTCAACGTAGGGGAACTGACACGGTTTGCAGTGTCGGAAAGCGTCAGGAAGCATCAGGCGATAGTTCCCTGTAGAGCTCAGGGCTGTGATGGTCTACACCCCCGCCCCCGCCCCCCCGCTTTGGTCTTCAAGGAAATTTGTTGTTAAGTAAAATCTCAAGCTTATACCCCAAGGATATTCATTCCTAGGACTTTTCAAGATTTTTGGATTGGATCCCACCCACTAATTTTGATTTTGTACCTTCCAAGATGTACAGAATAATCAGCTTTTTTTCTTATCAAGAAACAGATTGGCTCCTTCCTCCTCCCCTAGAGCAACGGCAGTTCTGACGTGTATGACCTCACCGTTAACAGGAACCTAAACAACAAAACAAGCAAGCAAAATATAACCAAAGACACTGAAATAGAGAACAGGCTGACAGTGACCAGAGGGGAGAGGGGAGGGAATTTCAGGGGAAAAGGGCAAGGGTTTCCGGGAACAAGTATAAAGGACACATGGACAAAAACAAGGGGGGAGGGGGTGCAAATGGGAGGGAGGTGGGGAGGATTGGGGCTGGTGGGCTGGGATGGGAGTAAAAGACAGGAAACTGTGCTTGAACAACAATTAAATATTTAAAAAAATAAAATTCGCATTTTATGTGGTATCTCTTTAAATCTATTCAATGCAGTTTTGAACTTCCCAGCGCTAGAGAATGATTCCCTGTAACACCCTGGTGTACAATGTGAAAGCCTGAGGAGGACTGATGATAAAAGGCAAGAATGAGGAGAGGTGCGGGGGATGGAGAGAGAGAACTCAGAGCAGAAACACTAGGTAAGCAGACTACCGAGAAGACCTTAAAACCATAGGAAAATGTCAGGGTTGGGAGAGGCCCTAGATAGATATGTTCATTATAGTCCCCTCTATGACATTCCCAGATTTCAAGAAAAGGAACCCTCATGTGCTACTATTTGAGGAATAAATGAGTGTGCATGTGTGTGTGTGTGTGTAAGGGCACATTGTAAGGCTAGGACAGGGAATCTTTCAGGGATCTGAGAAATACAAAAAAGCCAGGCCACGTGGGGCCAGAACCAGAAAGTCAGAAATGAGGGACTCCCTCCCTCTCTCTCCGTTTATCAGGGTTGCACAGTCTCTTTCTTCTCAAAGTTTACCATTCAACGCCCAGTGTGGTATAGCCTATTATAAATTCCTTACTCAACAAGGAAACAGAAAAGCAATTAAACATGTCAGGAAATAGAAAAAGTTAGGCTCTAAAATGAAGCAAAGTAAACTGGCATGACTTTGACCTGATGGACTGTCCAGAGAGAAAATGTACTTAGCCTTTAGTATGAGGAATATTCTCCTCAGCACGACTCAGGTTTGCTAACATAAGAACTACAACATCCCCCTTGTGGGTCCATTCACGCCACTGAGGTAATAATAATAATAATAATAATAATAATAATAATAATAATAAATTTTTATCAAAATTCTTACTATGTGACAGGCACCATGCTAAGTGCTTTAGATAGAAGATTTCATTAAATCTTCAAACAATTCCAGGGGTATGATTATCCTGGACTTTGTCGGATGAAAAGTTGAGGCACAGAGAAGTTAAGTGTACCAAGTCACAATATACCAAGTCACACGGTGGCTCTTAAGTGACAAGACTATTCTAAACCACACGCTTTGCCCCTGTGGTATATTGTTTCTGACCAGACTATATTATCCCAATCAGGAATGAATATTATTTATACAATTATTATAAATTCTCTTCTGATTTTTAAGACAAATTTTCTGTGGACAAAGGATATAAAACTTAAGTATAATTACAAAAGAGGATATAAACATTATCAATCTTGGTCACATAAAAGTGATAATACACAAGAAAGTTAGGGGAAGAGGGATAAAGAGAAAGAGCACTTAATTTCCCTATACTTCCCAGTGGGAGAAGTATTGTTTAATGGTACTGCATCAAAAGAGCTATATTTTTAAAGTTATAAAAGTAACTAATAGAACTAAAAATAAAAGTTAACAAAAGCTGGAAGAGAGTTTAATGTAAGTGAGCCAAGTTTATTACTTTTCCAAGCAGTATTCAGTAGGTTCTTCTCAGAGCTGATAAATCAGAAAACAGCATAAACATGTTATTTGAGTTATGTGACTACCAGAAAACAAAATCTATAAACAAACAGACGAAAACCCGTCACCTGTAAAAAGCGGGTCTGGAATAGGAATCATGGAGTGAGATTTTTATGTTTTATTTTATACCTTCTCATTTAAACAATTATTTCCATATGCGTGTTTTATATTTTATAATAAGAACCATGTCCATACCATTCACTTCAGTAAGTGGACATCTAGGTTTCCATCCCAGAAAAATGCTGACCGTGCGCACATGGAAGTGGCTCTGGGCAAAGTGAGGGGCTTTTTCAAAGGCTGGAATTACAGTCTCTGTCGGGGGTGCTGGGTGAACGCCTTCACCCCACTGGTCTGGGGTTCCCTTATATCTATCTAAATGTCTTTTACGCCCCCCAAGGTACAGCTGAAAGATGGGTGAAAACGAGGACCCTCCTGTCCGAACTTCTCACCGTCTTTTCTCCCCCCACACTTCTGGGTGAGAAGTGGGGGGTGGGTTCCACTTCCTCTCCCGGTCTGTGTCTTACTTACCCTTCTGACTCTGAGGTGCAGCAAGCTTCATGGCCTGGGCTTAACTAATGATAGATGGGGTGCAGGAAGGGAAGGCAGCCTACCAAAAAAATAGGTGCGGTACAATTTTATAGTATGCTTTTAAAAGTATTACACTGTATTATCTCCCTTCCATATATGAATTCATAGGAAAAGGTCTGCAAGGATACCAGCTGCTTCGGCGGCGGCAGGCGCCTCTGGGGAGGGGAGTGGGGAAGGGGAGAACATATTCATGTACGACTGGGTGATGGATTTTTTCTCGGTGTTATGAACGGTTGTTTAGTGTCTTCAGATGTTTTATCCAAGACATCTAATGTTTTATCCAACATTTAAAAATCATCACACTAGCCCAGAGAGGTTAGTTATGTCTACTTTTAAAAATATGTTCAATGCTTTCCTCTTTAGAGCAGCTTTAGGTTACAGAAAAATTGAGTAGCAAGTACAGAGTTCCCATGTACTGACCCTCACTCCCTCCTCGTTTTCTCCTCTTATTAACACCTTGCATTAGTGTGGTATATTTGTTACAATTGATAACCCTACATGATACATTATTACTAAAAACTTTAAAGTTCAATGCTTTCCTTCGAGTTCATTCTTGTGTTGGCATTCTGTGGATTTGGATAGATGTATAATGGTATTTATTCATCATTACAGTATCATACAGAATAATTTCACTTTCCTAAAAATCCCCTGGCTCCACCTGCTCACCCCTCTCCCAATTGATTTTTTTAAATCCGTGATAGTCCGGATTCCTGTGCTTGCCTTGCTGGCTGTTCCCACTTGCCCATGAGGTGAAATCCGGTCCACTGCACCTGTTCTTTCTGTTACTGACTCCACCCTCTGTGATAATAGGATCCTGAGTGGTCTTCAAGCACCTCATATCCTGCCACTACCACCACTTGTCAGGGTAAAACCCAGACAGGATGAGATCCACATTCCCAGCTGTCCCTGTCTTCCAAGGAAGAGAAACCCTATACCAGTAGCTAAAGTATGAAACCAGATATCCCAGGGAAGGGATGGGGGATGTCAAGTCTCTGGTGGTCCGAGAGTGGCGCCAAGCCAAAAGCCCCAAAGAGCTGAGAAAACCAGCAGTGAGATGTAGATAATGCCAGGTAACATCTCAGAGACTGTGGGGAAAGGGCCTCAGACAGCAGAATGTAGGATTCGAGATGAACTTTGGTTGCAGAGTGGTTAGGAGCAGTGTGGGGACCTGCTTGCTGGATAAAATCAAACCCTGACCTACAAGATTGGCTCTGGTGGGGGTGAGTGTCTTGTGGGGACAGCTGAGAGTAAGGCTGAAAGGTACTTCTCTAGGCAGTGGTGTGCAAACATTTTTTTACCATGAGGTACAGTAAAAATACATCTCATGTCGACATCTACTGCACACACAAAAACACACTGCCAACGGTATCAATCTCACTGGGGGCTTGCTAGAAAGGCAGAATATGGAGCTCACTTTGACCTACTAAATCAATATCTGAATTTTAATAAGGTTCCCACATAATTATGATGCACATTAAAGTTTAAAAGCACTGCTCCAGGGGATTCCTAGCTAAAAATAACTAATTCATACCTATGGACTTCAGGTGATCTTGTTCCAGGGGTTTCCTTTATTTGAGACCAGAGTCCTTAGGAAATTGTCTAAATATTTCAGCCTACAGTAATGCTGGGATCCTTCCCCCACTCCTCTCAAGACCCCACCAAATAATCATAATGATGTGCTGAGGGTCTTCTAGTGACTTACATGTATTAACTCCTTTAATCCTCGTAACAAAATAAGTTTGCATTATTTTGCAATTTATATATGAGAAAACTGAGATAAAGAAGGTTAAATAACTTTCACAGGTCATGTGGCTAATAAATGGAGAAACAAAAGTATAAAACTACAAAAGGGAGAGAACAGGAAACACATAAATGATAGAAAAAAAAGGTCAACAGGCTTCTGAGAAATGGAAAGTAAATGGGACATGTCTATTGCATAAATCAGGTGAAGAAAGTTGAGAGCTCACATATTCTGGAGGGCTACAAATGTGACTGGAGCCAGTGTACCTTATAAAAATCACTGGGAGGCTCTGCTCAGAATCAGCAGGTATGGCCAAGGGTCAAGGTGGTCATTCAGTGCAAAACAATCTGCTAACTCTGCTCTGAAAGGTTTGAACTGACAGTCTGGGTGAAAGCTAGGACTTCCCATAAACATACTATCCTTCTCATTAGGGCGTGGAGGGCTCCCACAGTGTAACTATCGGTCAGAATTTTATACCCAACCATAATATTAAGTGTGAGGGTAAGACTGTTTTAGACCTGTGAGAATTTATATAGCCTAGCTTCCATGCCCCCTTCTATGGGAAGTTACTTAAGGATGTACTCCAGCAAAATAAAGGAGTAAACTAAGAAGGAAGAAAATATGCAATCCATAAACTAACAAACCTGACCCAGGATGATAGCAGAATAATAGGCTTGATGGAAATTCCATACTGGTGCAGGAAGAGAGATGACTTAAAAATTTAGGGTGGGGAGGGGTTGAGGAAAAAGCTAATTCACTCACTAGAAAAGATGGTATAACAGAGAGTTTGGGAAATTTTTGAGAATATGGTAATGGGAAACAGCTTGCAATTTTTTAAAAAGACAATAAGAAATTTCAAGAGAGCCCTGACCAGTGTGGTTCAGCTTGGGTGTCAGCCTGCAAAGCCAAAGGTCACTGGTTCAGTTCCTGGCTAGGGCACATGCCTGGGTTGCAGGTTTGGTCCCTGGTTGGGGTGCATATGAGAGGCAACTGATCAGTGTCTCTTTCTCACATTGATGTTCCTCTCCCTCACATTCTCCCTCCCTTCCCCTCTCCCAAAAAATGAATAAGTAAAATTTTTTAAAAAAATTCCAAGGGATTAAGTAAAGCTATGCAAGTACATCCATCAACTCGATATGACATGATTAAAAGCAAATGATAAACATAAGAAAAAAGAGGCCATTGGTCTTCGATGCTATGACCATTTTACCTGATATGGTCCTGGGTTGGTAACAGGAGCTGCAGGGCAGGAAATGCAATTCCAGCAAACTACTTGTCCAGGCATTGAACAATATGTAAATGGTTATGAAAGGGTAAATACCTTTCACTGGTTCTAACTTTTAGAACTACCCTATGGACAAAGCAGAAAAAAGTTAATTGAGGTTATACAGACTATAAATGTAAATAACTTTAACCATACAAAAGGTAAAATGTAACTAACAGAAGTAGAATGTAGAAGAAAAAATAGGGAAGACGGAATGGAATAATTACCTCATTTTTATAAAGTAGAAAGTCAGGGAATACTGTTCCAAGTGAATGGAAACTCATGGGAATGTGAATTGGAAGAAATTTTGGGGGAGCAATTTGGCAATACATGTAGGCAAACTAAAGATACCCCTACCCCAGTTCCCAATAATTATCCTAGAGAATCTCTCGTGCATAGGTGCAGAGGCTCACTGCAGCGTTGGAATAGTTCAAAGGAGTGAATCTGGACTGAGGAGTGGAACTCCATAGTCCTTGAGAGAGAGGACTCTGCAGCTAGATGGTCATTTATTAGCTGTTGAGGTTGTAGGCATGTGACTTCCTCTCTGGGTTCTCAGTTTTCTCATAGATAAATGAGATTGCAGTTAGAGCAATCCTGGCACATAGTAGGCACTCAGCATTGTTGTAACTATTATCATCATTATTTTTTCACCAAAAAGGTCTGAATAAATATGCTGTGGTACATTCATAGAAGGAATACATGAAAGGACTGCAACTTACATGTATTAACATGGGTGCATTTTGAAAACATCAAGTTGAATACAAAAAGCAAATTTTAAAGTAAAATGTTCAGAGTAATAACATCATTGGTGTATGTTTTAAAACAGAAGGAAATGCTGTATATTATTTATGGATACATACAAATATCTATATAAACATGTTTAAGAAATAACAAAGGTGTTATATTATTCTCTATACTCTTATATTTCACAATAAACATTTAAGACACAAAATGAAGTTACTGGAATAAAAAATAGGGATGTCATGCTTTGCATAAAGTTTGAAGTTTCAGAGGTAATAAATAAAAGTATGAGAATATAAATATTAAATATTGGAAGGAGGAAGAGGGAAGGGAAGGTATGAGATCATTTTCATCTTTTATGTCAGAGAGTCAATAGATATTGTTTAAAATTTATAAACTGAGAAAGAGTATATAAGCATACTCTGTAGAATTATGGAGGCTACCATCAAAAGAATTAAAAACAGAAGGTAAAATAAGTTGTCTCTAGAGTGTGAAACTGGGTAAGTTCTTCTGTAGTATTTTATTTATTACCATGTGCTTTGTATTATTTTGATGAAATTTTAATTCAAATTTAAGCCTAATATAGGTACAAAAGAAGAGTTCTGAGTTCTTGAGATCAGCTTTCTCTAAGATGGGCAGTACCCCACCCCCAGATCAGCATCACCCACAGTAGGGCAATGGTGAGGTTTAAGCTAGTGACCCTCAAGAGGAAAGCTGATTCTAGTCAACAGGCATTGAGGTCCTGCTGTACCTGGAATAAGTATTTCCATGGCCAATGGTGACAGATGGGCTTGACTGTGTTACAGGAACCTGTGGGTTTCCTTATGGGGAGCCAAAGGCCTTCTGAGAGACCCCTGGCTCTGCCCCACTCTGTCGGTCAGGGTTCTGGCAGGAAACAGAAGCAGTGGGGATTGTGAAGACAATTTAATGAGGAGATATCATACAGAGGTGTGGGCAAGACAAAAACACCCAAAAGGGAGAGCTGAGTAACCAGGGTTGAGCAACGCAGGAAAGCCCCATGACCACATCTGGCAGGGATGCGGGAAGGAAGCCCCGTGAAAGCTGGAGCCTGGGCCTCATAGAAACTGTTGTTACTTTACCGAGTTCACTCAGCTCATATCTGGGTTTACCTGTGGGAGGTGAGCTGTCCCTTCCTGCTGGCAGCTTCCCACCCAACTTTGTTGCCTCTCTGCTTCCCCACCCGAAGGCCTTTCTAGTCCCACAGTGCTGGCCTAGCCCTTGTGTAGGACAAAGCTAAAATGCTGAAGATGGGACACCCCTGGGGTGACTCAGAACTAACCCCATGGCAGTCAATGGGATGGTAGTCAATGGTTTAACACCCAAACCTCTCCATCCCTTGGGAGCAAGAATCAGAGATAAACTCTACATTGTTTCTCAGAAAGTCTAGTAGGGTCAAGCCTCATATACCCACATGGTAACTGTTCATTGATCTTCTCTCCTTTGGGTTTTCTTCCTTCTGTCTCCTTTCTCATTTTCCTTACTTTGTGCTCCCTGGCATTACTTCCCCAATAAATCATGATTCAGCCAAATGCTTTTCTCATTGTCTGCTTTTAGGGAAGAGATGGCAAACCCAACAGGCGAGGAAGAGGGCTGCCCAATAAAAGCTGTAATTGGCAGGAGCAGAGGGGTAGGGAGTGGGAGGGGGTGTTAAGATAGGAAGGGAGGTGTATTCATAGTTCTGGAGCCCAGAAGTCTGAAATCAGGGTGTTGTCAGGGCACAGTTCCCCTGAAGGCCCTGCAGAAGAATCCTCTTTGCCTTTTCCTAGCTCCTGGTGGCTCCCAGCAATCTTGGCTTGTGGCTGCATCACTCCCATCTCTTCCCCATCT
Source organism: Carollia perspicillata (assembly GCA_004027735.1). Lineage (NCBI taxonomy): Eukaryota > Metazoa > Chordata > Mammalia > Chiroptera > Phyllostomidae > Carollia > Carollia perspicillata. The sequence goes on along the minus strand of PVKM010000929.1, from coordinate 70,339 downwards.
TCCTACTGCCTCTCTCTGCATCTGTGTGTCCTCTCTTCTCTAAGAATCCCAGTCATTGGATCTAGGACCCACCCTATTCTAGGATAACCCCATCTTAACAGTTACATCGGTAAAGACCCCATTTCCAAATAAGATCACATCCTGAGGTTCTAGGTGGACATAAATTTGGGGGGACACTATTCAACTCACCACAGAAGAGAGTGTGGGAGAAGGGAAGGGGATACTCAGATTTCCATTCCCTTCCATCCACCAATCTGCTGCAAGTGACCAAACTCATCCAGAAAGAAGAGGGCAAGGAAGTTCAGGAGATGCAATATGCAGGGTGAGCATTTGGAGCCCAAAAGCACGTGAGAAGAAGATGAGGACAATTTGGGGGAAGAGAGAAGAGAAATGGAGAGTAACCAGTGCCTTTGCCTCCTTTAGGAATGGCTTTAGTTTCCCTATATCAGAAAATCTAAGGTGTCCTGACATTCTCTAAGGGCCCCTGAGACCCTTCAGTTATCTTGAAGTAGCACTGCCTATCCACAATAGAGACTATTTTATGGCAGTGGGGAAGGAGAGGCATCAAATGCCTTGAGATCCACAGTCAGACTTTACACATCATGTGGATGCTTGACGTTGTTCAAGGTGGCTGCCATGAGCCTTTGTACAAATTAGAAAGTGTCTTCTTTGGGCATGCACCCCAGGACACATGGCTTGGTGAGTAAAGAACGTATTGAATTGAAGCTTCCACTTAGCTTCTTGGGTGCCACACCACATAGCCTCACCCCAACATTTCCTGATGGTAAGAATGGCCTGGGGTACTGGTAAAAATCAAGATTTGCTGGTCACTCCCCTGAAGACTCTAATTCAGTGGGTCTGAACTGTGATTTTGAGATTATGTACTTGTAATGAGAACTCGATGGTTCTAACATCAAGGATGAAGAACATGTATCTATATCAAACTGTCATTTCACAAATAGGTCAAGGGGGATGAGGCAACTTCCCAAGTCCCATACGGCTGAGTCAGTCTGCATATTGGAATAAATGTATAGCAGTCCCAAGGGCCCACATTTATATATATATAAAGTGTCCTGTGTATGGATATGTTCCCTATCAGTAAGGTGGGATTAGAGAAGCAGAAGCTCTGGGAGTGACGTGGAATGAGGCAGTTAGTGAAGGGGTTAGACCGTCGGCAACTGTGGCAGCTAGAGGAGAAATCAATGCTGCTGTCTCTGTCTTTCCCATGGAAACTGAAGTCGCTCTAGGTCAGCTGGGGCTGTAGTTGGGAAGGAAAGATGAACATAAACAAGAGCAAGGGTGAAGTGGAACCCACCTGGACAACTGGATCCCACAGGACAAACTGGAACCTGCCTTTGTCCCTCAACAATTCCAGCTGGGATACCAGGTTGTACTGCAGAAGCTGGTGCCATTCACCGTGGAGTAACACTGGCACCCGACCAAGGACTGGAGAAGCGGAAACAGGAGCCAGAGGACCTGTGGGTCTAGGTGCTGCCCCTCACGGTGCCAGGCTAGCCTGGCACCAGCCTCCAGAGCATGAACATGGAGGCACCTTCACTCCCACAAACAGATCACGTGGCCATCCCTAGTCCTGAACCAAACAAAGACGGAAATGCTGAGGAAGGTCATTGCAGCCTGGCTAAGCTGACACAGCACAGAACCACCGTGTGTTTTTGCGCAGGTTTTACTGCACTGAAAGTATCCTGGTGACGAGAAAGCTCTGTTCATTGTTACAATTCTACACAACATTTAGGAGAATGCTTCACACATAGTAGCTACTCCGTAAATATGTTCCACTTTGAGGAAAGAAGCTCAGTATTAGTCTTCTTAACGTGCAGTCTCACACTAGTAAGCCAAGACAGCTGTGCAGCCCTCACAGCGTTGAAGTGATGCCCACGCAACCGCAGCCCCCTCCCCCTCTCTCCTCCTTAATTGCTTCTCCATTGTATCTCCTGAGTTGCCAAGTGCACCATGCATTTAATAGCCTTCCACAGTTGAGATTGCTCATAATCTGAGGCCTTGTCAGAAAGATTTGAAGAAAAGTGGGAAACAAATTAAGATCCACAGAAAAAGCCCTTGAAACTTGGAGTGGAAAAAATGACAGAAAAAAAAAATAATCTGTCACAGTGCTAGCCAAGAGGGTGGTTACTATAACACAGCCTCAGTAACTGGAGGGGCGAGAGCGAGGTGTTTCTGCCCAGGTGAAGAGACAGCCAGCCGCCCCCAGTACTCACAGCACCAGAGATTTTTCCAAATCCCACTTCAAATCTTATAATCCCTTCGGTCCTTAACTGCTGGGGGTGATGTCATTCCTTCCTTGTCTCAGACAGGCTCGCCACCTCAGCCTCAGAGCCCTGTTGTGGTCTCACAAGCCAGTGGCTTTCGGGCTGACCTGGAGAATCCAGTTGCACGTGGAAAAGCACAATTTTAAAAATGATGACCTCTTTCCCCCCTTTTTGAAAAGATATCGTTAATTTTGGACTTAGGCAAGGGCACAACTGCCCTGGCTCACCGAAGGATTTGTGGTGTGTTTTTCAACACTGTCGAAAGGCATGGATTTTCCTGATGCAGAGGGACTGTAACTGCGACATCATCAGGAGTCTGAGAAGTGTCCGTTTTCAGGGATCTGCCTCCCTATAACAACCCTATAGAAATGGAAACAAAGTAAAATGAAAGAGCAACGTACAGGTATGTCCCAGCCAATGTTTGCTGCTAGTTGCTTGAGTTACTTAAAACTCTCCAGTTCCCCTCGCAGGATTTTCAAAAACTGGACGATTTTCCTTTCTTTTCCATATTCTCACCACCCCCTCTCTCTCTCAGACTCGTGTGTGTGTGCGCACGCGCACAATGGTTAGTGTAGACATATGTGTTCATTCGCACCTTCATGCACCTCTTCACCAGATAGTCCCAGACACTGGGCTGACTTCTGAGTACGCAAGAATAAATGAGGTAAAACTCCTGTCCTCGGGTTTCACCCTATTGGTGGGAGCAGCCTCCTAAACAGATACATTACAACGTGTTAAGAGCAAAGACAGAGTCAAGTGCTCCGTGAGCAGAGGAGGGAGCGACTCACTGTGCTGAGATAACATTCCCTAGTCGTTTCAGAGAACCACCCTCGTCTGAACATTTTCTGAGCTATAAACTATGCTTACAGATCACTCTGAGTTAGTTTAGCAGTGTTGAACTAATTCAATGGAATGAGGAGTTGTCTTCTAGTGCCAAAACCTACCCTGTGTCAGGGAGAGAGGGGTGGATAGAGAAATGCATGGGGGAAGGGGAGAGGGGAGGGAGGCCTTGGTTCTTTGCCTGCTAGGGGACTAGCGGGTTTAAATTCCCTGGCACTGTTAGTGAATCATTAGTCTGCTGAGAATTTTGGGTATGTGTGTGTGTTTGTGTGTGCACACGTGTGTGTTTCATTGTCTACTTCTCTACAACTCTCTCCGAGTTCCTTTCAGAGTAGAAGATGTCACAAAGACAAGGAGGAGTCTTGCTTCACTGTCCTTTCGGTGGACTCAAGCATCCCATTGTGACCTTCATCTGAATCATTAGGAAATCCACAATCCAAGTCCATAAAATCCCACCCAGGCCTCAGCAGAGAGGGGAGAACGGCAGTGGCCAAACTTCACACTCCCCCAATCCTTGCTAAATTTGGACCCAAGTGCAAAGAATTGGGGTCCTGCGCTCACTCAGAGCTGGCAAAAGGAGACAGGCGAAGGACCTCATGGCCGTCAAAGGCTGTTATGGTGTCATGTGGTGATGAGTTTGATGTGAATGAACCTGAAGCATCTGGATCAAATTTCCTCTCAAACAATGAAAATCGGTGGGTGAAAAGTATCTTCTGGCCCGCGGTTTAGGAAGGGGGCCCAGATGAGGCTGCTCTGCTGCCCCTCCCCACAGCTGAGTCTACAGAGGGAGCAAAAGGAATGACCACCACATACGTCATCATCTTTGTAATGCAAAAATGGGAGAAACATTTCACTGAAAAATGTTAAATGAGTATCAATTCATTTAACAACTATTTATTGAGTAACTACTATAGCTATTAAGCTATGATCTGGGGATACTGCCGGAAACAAAGCAGACCCAGACCAGCTGCTCTCTGGGAGCTCGAAGCGTAGAGAAAACTTACAAGCACACGTGAGACAGGTGCTCAGCAGAGGACGTGGTGGTCGTTACAGGTGCTGTGGGAGCTCGAAGCAGCCCAGTGAAATCACCAGCTGAGTATGGGTGGACTGAGAGGGTGTCACTGCAAAAAGGGTCTTGGTGCTGGGAGCTTCAGAGTGCCTGGTTGATTGATGCCCTCCTCAGAGCCAATCTCAATGCCGGGGTGTGAGTGGCTACACCAAACAAATGCTGAGAGGAGTCTTTGGAAGGAATGAACAGCCCATGCCTGAGGCTGAGGGTGAGAAAACAGTTCGGTAGGCTGGAGAGAGGAGGGTCGGGTGGGGAGGGGGCGGGAGAAAGGTCATGACTTTGGAGGGTCTGGTAAGCCCAGTTAAAGACTTAGACTTTGTTTGAAGAACAGAGGGACACCCTTTAAGAATCATGAGCATATAAATGACACAATCAGATTTTTAACCGGGCAAGATTTCTCTTGGCTACCATGTGGAGGAAGGATTCGTTAGAATAAGTGTGGAGTCCAGGTGGCCGTGGTAGTCGTCCAGTGGAAATGAGGTGGTGGGTCTGGCCCAGGGTGGGGACAATGGACAGGTTCCAACGACATTCAGGAGGCGAAACTGGTGATCATTTGAAGGTAGAGGTAAGGGAAATTCTATGAAGGGGCCCATCCTGAGTACAAAACTGTCTGCCAGTTATTTGCAAAGAAAGCGCTCCTCCGTGGGAGCAGTGAGCAGGGGAAGGAAAGTGAGTAAGCAAGGATGTGACTTTTAGGCAAAATCCTTCAGTGGGTACATTGACCTGACCCCATGGGGGGAATCCTAACATATCTCAAACTGTGCTTGTTCATTTACTTATTTATTACTGAGCTTGTCCCACATAGGTTTTAAGGCAAACTCTTAAGAATATATAATACACCAAGCCTGCACAAACATCTAAGAAAAGAAGAAAGAAAATGGGGGAGGAGCATAAGAAAGAAGCCAGGGTTGGGGCTCAAATGGGTGCTCTAACCAGCACACTCCCCCCAGGTGGGCCACGTTCTTGGCAATAATGCAAAAGGTAAATAAGGATGGTCAGTTTTACAATTTGGTGTTCAGAAAGTAAATGCCAGCATCGGAAGTACAACTATTTTTGATACTAAGATGATATGGGAATTTCTTCTGGGATTTTTCTAAAGAGGCTACAGCATGATTTTATACTCAACCTCCTTACAACTTTCAGAAAAATACAACAAAGAATCTCATGATTATTTTTTAAGTAAAGATCCTCAATAGAGGCTGATGGCATCTTGTCAAAACCACAATTCAGCAAAATCCACCTGTCAGGTGATGGGTATGTTGTGGGCCAAGTCACCAGTTCTCCACGGCCTTTGGTTGATCCCAGGGTAGATTTTAGAATACCTCAGAGTCTCGCTTGAAAAGTAATAGATGGTCCCTTTGTTCCTTGCAGCTCAATGCTTGCTACATATTAACTCACGGTGCACTTGAATTTCCTTCTCTATCTCAATCGCAGCAACACTATATCTAGTCGAAGACAGGTTTATGTGCCTTCCTACACACTTGTTCTGAGATTAGGTTTAACAATAGATATTTTTATTTTTTCAGCTTTATTGAGGTATAATTAACAAATAAAATCATAAGGTATTTAAAATGTACACTGCACTGATTTGATATGAGTGTACATTGCGAAAGGATTCCCCCATCTAGTTAATTAACACATCCATCACTTCACATAGTTATATATTTTTTTGTGAAAACATTTCAGTTCTGCTCTTTTAAAATACATTAGATCCTCAGACTTTCTATTTTGTAAAAACTGAGAAACCAAATAAAGACGTGGGACTGAATCAGCAGCCACACTACCTGGGCGTAGAGGTGAACCAGGGGAGCAGCTGTGGGCAGGACACAGTCTGCTCAGAAACTGCTTTGAACCTAGGCTATTGCATAAGCCCATGATGAGCTACCGAGTCCAGATGTTCTGTTCCCTAAACCACAGGTGTCACAGTTTCAGCCTGGAAAGAAATTCCAGGGTGATATATCCAGACATCTGTCTCTGTGAACAACCTTTCATTCTAGGTTTAAGCAAGGGTGTCCCATTTATGGCCCACGGGCCACATGCAGCTCAGGATGACTATGAATGCAGCCCAACACAAAATCATAAATTTGCTTAAAACGTTATGAGATTTTTAAAAAGATTTTATTTATTTATTTAATTTAGAGAGAGAGGAAGGGAGGGAGAAAGAGAAACATCAATGTGTGGTTGCCTTTCACGTGGCCCCCACTGGGGACCTGGCCCACAACCCAGGCATGTGCCCTGACTGGGAATCGAACTGGCGACCCTTTGGTTTGCAGCCTGCTCTCAATCCACTGAGCTACACCAGCCAGGGCCATTATGAGATTTTTTTGTATGTGTGATTACGTGTCACAATATATTTAATGTGTGGCCCAAGAGAACTCTTCTTCTGCCAGTGTGGCCCAGAGATGCCAAAAGGTTGGACATCCCTCGCCGGACAGTGCCTTGTCTACACCGAGATTAAAGGCAAATAAACTCAGCCTTTAACAGTTCTGGAGCCACAAAGTCTTCCCCTGGTGCTTCATTCAATCAATGTTTTAAAATCATCTATATGGGGCCCAGGTAGAAAGTGACCTGTGGCCCATGAAAGCTGGGGCCATTGGCCTTATTTTCTGAGGCTCCTAAAGGTGAGTTCTTCAGGAACCAGCCAGCCTCCAGGTTGCTCTTTGTGTGGGTATCTTTGGGGAGCGTATTTCCTGCACTCACTAAGACAGCCCACCAAATGTCACAAGGCCAGCATTTCCTGTTGATTTTGTCTATGAAAATGACTCTTGGACTTACACCCCCCGCATCTTTCTATGTTCTCTGCCTTCTAAATCCAAGATATCGTGACCCTGGTGTTGCCCTTTTCTTGCACCCTGGTGTTAGCCTCTCTCACCCAATTCACTTTCCATGCAGCAGCCAGATTGTTTTTCTTCCTAAGAGACCACTTCCACCGTGTCCCTTTCCTGCTTAAGAGCACAGGTAGTCACTACTTTCCTACCTTGCCGCGTCCAGGTCTCTCTCAGCACCCTCCGTAATCCGGTTCTACCATGCATTCTAAAACGTTAATAGCCATCATCCTCTTTCTCCTCTGGATTTGCCCATTCTTCTTCTGTAACACTTGTCACTTAAAAACTTATACTATACTTTTCTGTATGTACATCTTCTCAACTTTTATTTTATATATCAAATGCATATTTTTTAGAATTATTATATATAGTTAATATATCAAAGCTTTTATCGGTCTGTAATGATCTTACTTACCATTATCAATTTTTCTCCTTTTTTTTCCCCTTAAAATCTATTTGATGCCCTGGCTGTGTAGCTCAGTTGGTTAGAGCATCTTCCCAGTACACCAAGGTGGCGGATTCAAGCCCTGGTCAGGGCACATACAAAAATCAACCAATGAATGCATTAATAAGTGGAACAACAAATCAGTGTTTCTCTGTCTCTCTCTCTCTCTCTCATCAACAAATAAAAATTTTAAAAATTATGTGATACAGAGTAAAACAGGCATACCAACATTCTTTTGGTCTGTATGCCAAACAGTTTTCTACCCATTTACTTTAAACCTTTCTGTGTCCTTATGAATCTCTGTAACAGCGTATTTTCTTTTTACACTTATTTGATTACTGACATGTTTATATTTATTTCTGTCACTTTATTTTTACCTTCTATTTATTCTGTCTCTTCTGTTACTTTCTTTTCTCTCTTTATTTGCCTTATTTTTAGATTGAATTTATATCCTTTAGATTTCTCCTCAAATGATAATTTTTTGTATTAAAGTCCTTATTTTTGTTTGTCTGAAAGTGTCTTTATTGCATACTTATTCTCAATAGTTTTTTAAGGTATAAAAATATTAGACTGATTACTCTTTTTTGCGGAACACTGGACATATCGCTGCACTGGGTTTTTTTTTTTTCATTTTATTTTACTATGAAGTACAATATGCTTTTTTAAAAAATTATTTTATTTGTTTATTTTTAGCAGGAAGGGAAGGGAGGGGAAAAGAGAGGGAGAGAAATATCAGTGTAAGAAAGAAACATCCATTGGTTACTTCTTGTAGCCTCCCTGACTGGGAACTGAACCCACAATCCAGGCACGTGTCCTGTCCATGGTTCAAACAGATGACCGTTGGCCATGCAGGACAACTCCCAACCAAGTGAGCCACACCAGTCATAGCTGTTTTATAAATGTTCGTCCTATCTTTGTTTCTGCAGATGTACTTCCAACTTTATGTCTTTGCTATTCCTCAATTTTATTATGTGTGTAGATTAACTTTCTGGGTATTTATCTTAATTGTGATTTTTTGGTGTCCCTGAGTATCAGGTTTGATATTTTTCAGCAATTTTGAAAATAATTGGAACTTCTTTTAGAGCTATGGTAGATATTCTCAACTTATCCGTGGTCATTAGCCACTTTTAATGTTTTCTATCCTTTTGTGTCCTTGGACTAGCTTCTGGATAGTTTTTTCACATACCTAGTCCAGTTTCCAAATTCTCTTTTTATCTGTTCAATCCGTTAGTGAACATATCCAATGAATGTTTAACTTCTACAAATTCCATTTCTATCATTTCCCTGTTCCTTGCTTATATTTTCAGGTCTTTCTATTATTTCTTTAAACATATTAAACCTTCTTTTTTGTTTCAGTATCTGATCATTTCAGTACTGGAAGGCTTTGTAGGTGTAATTCTGCTGATTTTCATTCGTGATGCTTTGTTTGTTCATGCTTGGTGATTTGGGATTGTGAGTTTACATTTTCAGAGGTTGACCTATGGGAATTATTTGAAACTTGAGTTGCAGGTGACAACTCCATAAAAGATTTGTGCTTCTTTGGTCAGTCAACTGGGTGGGGCATGGGGTATTACAACTTGCAACTACTTTTAATTAAATTCTTCACTTGAGTTTTTAGCCTATAGAGATGGTATGAATTTAGGTTAAAAACCTATGTATAGACTGACTCCATCCAGCACCTAGTTCCTTGACATCTCTCTGTGCAGCGTGAACTTATGTTCAGTGCACTGTAACTCAGATATGCGGCTCATTAGGATCCCAGCTCTGTGTGAAGGCCTCTTACTTGATTCTTCAGCTTGGTCGGGTGCTGGACTTTATCTCCTGCCTTGCTTCCTGAGCAGTCATCTAAGGTCACCTGTTTTTGGTGGATAACCTTCCGGAGTTCTGACTTTCAGTGCATTTTTGGCCTCTGCAGAGTCATTACTTTCATTTAGTGCAGGAAATCATTTCAAATAGTTGTTTAAATAATCACATTTAGTACTTCATTAAAAGGGCTTTTCAGACGATCTGTTTGGCCATATTTTTGGAAAGGGGAGGAAAGTCATTTAAAGAAAGAAACTTCTCTACATTATTAGGCTATAAGCTCCTGGAAGGAGGCTTACTTTTTACCAGCCTCATGTCTCGTTTTTCCATGAGCATCACCCATAGTCCCTGGCACAGTGTTCACATAATTAGATGCTGTGATAGTTAACTTTATGTGTCAACTTCTCATGGCTATGGTGGCAACTCATTTGGTCAAACACAGATCTAAATGTTGCTGTGAAGGTATTTTTAAGATGTGATTAACATTTACAATCTGTAGATTTTAGGTAAAGCAGATTCTGCTTCATAATGTGAGTGGACCTTATCAATGAGTTGCAGGCCTTAAGAACAAAGACTGAGGTTTCACACAGGAGACCTTTGTTCCAGTCTCAGAATTGAGGCTACTGCTTGGAGTTGGTACCGGTTTTAAGAGACAGCCAAGAGAACCACCAAGGCCTCTGGAATGGTGTAATATAGTTTGTCCAGGCTTGTGGCAGCAAGTTTTTGGCAAATTTCATGTACTTTTCTAGCCAATAGAATGTGTGGTCTAGGGTTTGAAGCATTTCTGGGCCATTTCTCTCTACGTCTATTTTGTAATTCAGATCCTAGGTACCTTTTGTTGTCATGTTGTCATGTTGGAAAACAAAAATTTTCAAAAAAATTAAGGGTTACCAAAGAAGTAAGAAGCAGTGGGGAACAGATGAAGGGAGCCATGAGCATTCCTTCTGAAGGATGGAGAGTCTAGCCAATCCCACTGCTATTTCTCCAAGCTCATAATTCATGCTTACATCCTCACATGGAAAGCCCTTCACTGCTTTCTAGGCTTCAAAGAAGCTGGGCTGCTGAAGGACTTGGTCTTGAGATGTTGTCTTGTGGATGGTTTTGATTAGGCTCAAGGGTGAAAGTGGAAGCCGTCAGTTGTTTTGTGTAGCCTTGTGTTACAAAATTAAAGTAATTTTTAAAAGTTGTAATTAATTTAATATGCTGTTTCTCCACGAGAAAGACTTGGTGCCAGGCCAGGAACAAAGGTTATTCTGGCATTGAAAAGTATGAAACTCTTGTACATGGAATGTTGTGGTCAAGGCTGCTTTGGGCGGGGGCGGGGTGGGGGAGGAGATGCGGGGAGGGACTCTAGACCCTTAATCTGGGAGTGACTAGATAGGCACACACACTTGCAAAAATGCATTAAGCTCTACGCTTAAGGTCTGTGCTGTCTTGCTATCGCTCAATTTAAAGACAAAATAAAGAAGGACCTAACTGTGGAGGATGGATTGGTGCCAAGTCCGTCTTTTGGGTTCCTATTAGCACATGGAAGGACTGCCCACTGTCTGCTTAGTCCAGCCTTCTGCACCTACTGTTCCCACATCTTCCTCACCTCTCCATAATGTCACCTCGACCTCAGCAGGAACAGAGGCACTTTTCCCTCCCCACTAACTGATGGGAATTCCACTAGGATCTTCTTGCTGGTATCAGAAAGGCTGGCGGTCAGACCAGGGAAGAAGGTTATTCTAGTATTTAAAGGAATGAAAGCACTGCTCTTGCCCTGTAATACACGGATGTACACTCTGAATTCACGGACTGATTCACATCTCAGCCAGGATCTCTGACAAGCAACCTTTGCTCTTCCCAAATCCCTCTTGTACTTTTTAAAAGAACCCCTGTTTTATGAGTTTCCAAACTTCCATCAGGCTAGAACAGATATTGTAAACCTCATGCTCGGGCAAATATAGGACCTGCCTTAGAGGCATATGAAGACAGAGTTTTGATTTTATCTTCTGTTTATTTCTCTGGCACAGCTAACGTTATTCTTAGGGTCAATAGACATGAATGCGGAACTGCTCTGAACCAGGACAATTCAGTCCACAGCGTGCCTACCTCGACTCCTCTTTCGTTTCTGTTCTCTAGTTCAGTCAAATTCGTAGGAGCATTATCTACTGGAAAACAAAGTTAAAACAAGTTGGGTCCTCTCCAAGAAAGCAAAGCTTGAAATATTTGCTAAGGGAAGGGAAATTCATCTACCTCGCTTATCCCAATCAATCATCTTTCTCTCTTCTTCCTCCTCTCTCCTCATCCTCCAACCCACACTCTTCCCCAACCCTTTGCAGAGTAGGTTGGTACCGCTTTAGGGAAGGAAAACAAACAAACAAAAATCCCCATAAAACAGGAAGTATGGCTGAGCCACATACACGCCTATAGCCAGCCCTTCGTCACCTTTTAGATTTAGTTATAGATTCTCCCTCGTAAATCAATGCCCACATGCACCAGATTTGTGGGCACCAAACATTTTTGTACATTCCAAAATGGCCAAAGTCCCCTAACTCGTTGTTATCAGAATGGCCTGAAAACAAAATAGCCTCCTGGCCTCCCCACCCCAAATTTCAAGTGGGAAAAGAGTTGAAGTGGAAGCAAGGCATATACAGACATAGTTTGTGGTTTCAAAAAAAAAGTCTTAAAAATGTTAGTTGAACCTTGGCTTTTGTCTCGAAGCCCTCAGGGGAAAAATGTGAGCTTGTTTCCTCATTGAAAAAAATATCATAGCACTTGACAGGCTGGATTCTTTGATCCTCAAATGTTGCAGCGATTTCTCCAGTGCCCCTCTCCACTCCTTTCCTCCTCACCCCCCACCTCACTGGGCTTTGTAACCTGATGCTCCATAAAAAGCATTTCCACAAGAGCATTAAGACATGTCCTCTCTTAATATTAAACCTGTGCCCCGATTGCCCTCCTCCTTATCCCAAGCACAGTCCCCTCCTGAGGCTTTGACCATGAGGCTTGGTTGGCAGGAGAAGCTGGCTCAGCTGTTTCAAATTAGGGGCGATGGGAGGCTTCCTTGTAATATATGACTTAATCAGTGTCCCTAAAGTAAACAGTCCAAACCGAGTCTGGAAATGACCCCAAATTGGATTTCATAAACCTCATTTGGTTTTGGAGCTGAGAAGGAATTTGAATCTCTCATAGGTATGCGATAGGTTATCACAAGCAGATGAATAGCTGTCCTCAGAACCCCTTGGAATGAAGCGTGCCACGGGGTGGTTGTGTAATAGTAGGGTTGCCAGATAAAACACAAGGTGCCCAGTTAAGTCTGGACTTTGAGTTTTTTAGTATGAATGTCCCAAGTGTTGCATGGGGACCATAGCATTATTTATGAGTGAAGGAACCATGACATTTTTAATGTTACGTCCTTCCCACTGAGGCAAGGTGAGTAGACATTTATAAAACTCCATCTGAAGACCGCAGGCCATTTCCGTTTCTCTTTGCCCATCATTTCTTCATACCAGTTTCCCATCGCTCTTACTCAGATGAGGACTTATCTAGAGTTAGCCTGATGAGTAAGCAGGGAAATTGCTGCCTGTAGGTACGAAGCCAGGAACTGAATGACGAAAATGCTGGCACCGTATGGACAAGTGCCTTTGTGCCTTATCTCCGAGCATTATTCCCCACTAGTTGTATTACTTGATGTTACTCGAAGGAATCATTGCCCATCATTAAATGAAATAGAGAAACATACAAAATGAGCATTGGAGTTCCTGTGATTTCCTCTTGCAGTAGTAATTTAGAGAATTATATCTTTCAACTTTATAATATAACCTCTTTATAAATCCTCCTTGTCACTGTTGTTGCTTAGGGCCCACATAAGAGTGACTTATGAGAAATGCGGTAGAGATGTCTGAACTGCTTTGTCATAATACGGAGAAAGAAGTCAGCAGGTTCAGGGAGGTGGTAACATCAGGATGGATTTACTATTTAAGGCTGAATGTCTGCTACCTGACTATGTTCCTTGGGAAGACTCAGAGTATAGTTTCCACTAAGGGTGTAAGGAATGCGTTGGTGGTGGAGAGGGGGGCATCTGTATTTTTGAGCTCAGTGGCTAGTTGGGGGAGATGCTGCCGCAGACCTGGGGAACCCCTGGAAAGGCACAATCCCAGGGCCCCACCAGCCCCCTTTTCTCCTAAATCAAATTACTCCAATAGCAAACTCCAACTTTCTGTTGCATGCATTTCACCCCAAAGTGCTCATGCCAGTGGTGAACGCCCCTGATGGTCCCCTTCTAAAGATACCTCCTCTCTCAAGTGACAGAGTCCTACTCAGAGGTGTATACCCAAGAGGGAAATTGTTTTGATTATCCCAGACAGAGACAGAGATAGCGGACTAAACGAGGTGTAGGGGCAAAATATTTGAAGCTTATTAGATTGGAAGGAGAAAGGAGCTCAAAATTATGTCTCATGCCAATTAGGAAGGGCATATGAGGATTAAAGAGATTTCTCAAGAAATACAACAGGGAAGGGGGAGAGGCCTTACAGTGACCAGAAGGAAACACCATGACAGTGAAAACTCAGGTAAGATTTGCAAGAGTTAACAAGAAAGGAACCGAGAGACAGAACCGTGGCATTACAACACAAAAGACAAAGAAGAGCTCTACTAGGAAGGACCAACTCCACACAGAAGATAGAATAAGAAAAGGCTAGAGAGGAAATCGTCTGAGTGGTGCAGGCAACCTGCTTGCCTGGAAAACTCATAAGGAAAGGGGCAGCTATATTAACACCATCAGCACAGGAAGGAGGCAAGACCAAAGTCAGGTCAACATAAATGATGGTATGAGAGAAGGAGGGAAAGAACGGGACTAAAATAAGAAAGGAAAACTAAGCAGCCAAAGATACAGAATTTAAAATTTTATTTTTATTTATTCCTGTTCCCACATTTTATTGTATTTCCCTGGCAGACATCCCACACTCTGGTAAGTCTGGGGGAAAGGGAGGGGTTGGCAGAATAATGTTGCTTTGGGGATTTGAATCTTATTACTTGGTGCTGTTAGTGTTGGGAAGACATTTATAAAAATTACATGCTGCCGTGGCAGGTCATTTTTTAAAAAAATGAATCTTGAGCTTCAAATTTAGGACAAAGGTGAGGGTTTCAGATTAGTCTAAAAGGAATGAAGGAAAATGGGACTGAGGCACAGAGAAGGTGCAGTTGGCTTGCAGGGAGCTGGAAAACTCGCTAGTTACCAAGAATGAGGAACACCCAGCTGCCAGAGCCCTGGTGGACGAGGGACACTTATTTCCTGGAACTTGTCTTTTTGGATGCTTGCTTCTCTAGGGATTTTCCATTAAATGAACGGTATTGGCCACGAGCTTAGACACAATCACTGGGATTGTATGTGGATGTTAGATACTGTCGTGATTAGCTCTGCTTTTTTAAAACTCTTGTCGGTATTTGCCCTCAACTTCTGCTGGGGAGAATTTTGACTTATCTCACTCCCCCCACATTCCTCCTCCCCATTCTCATCTCTCCTTTGCTCCTCGTCACCTTCTTTGTGAGAGGAGCAGAGGCCTGTTAGGGCCACACCTATCTGAGATTTGAGCTGCTCCCGTCCACTCTCCTCGTGCATCTATTCCGCAGCTAACTCGGGGATGGAGTCTGAGGCCCCGCTCAGGACCCTCACTGCCCCTTGCACAGCTGCCTCTGCAGCAGCTTCCCAGCCCCTTGCTGTTCCTGGGGGCAGCATCCTTCCTCCAAACCCTGCACCCCAATCTCCCCTCCTCTTCCTTCTCGCTGCAGCCTCATAGAATTCATTTCTGAAACATTCACCGATGGGAGAAGAAGGAAGGGTTTCAGGTGCCCATTTCCCCAAAGGACTTTTGCTAAAAAGACAGCCTGGGAGAGTATTTACAGTCAAAGTGGTCCACAGAGATTGCCTTCTGGCGCAGTGTGCTCATTAGCCAAGAGTTCTCTGGGGTCTGGGATGGGGGTGGTTTGAGGCGCCCTGTGCTCCCTCCCCCGTGCTGCCTGGCCTTGCCCTGGTCTCCCCGGGCTGCTGATGCCGCCTTCTGGAGAGTAGATTCTGAAAAGCGATTATTTCCCCCTTTTCCAACCTCAGAAATGTTGTCAGACTGGTTCTGAGCCTCCCCATAGGCCCTGCTCTTTGCTATACAATTTGATGTGTGGTGGTGTGTTTTAATTATGAACTTGTGTATCCAGGACCCTTGAAAAAGATTTCCACAGGGGAAAACATCTTTGAAACGATTCTGTGTCAGGCAGCAGCTTGCTTTAGTTCTGTCGTTCTTACTGGATTGTGTGCATTTTGGATATTTATTTGACATGGTACAGATCAGAGAAGCATTTTCATTAGTAGAATCCTCATGTGTATCTCTTTCAACTGTGTTTTTAAGACAGTAAGTGGCATTTCACTTCCAAATTCCCTCATACACACGGACTTGAAAAGATACAGACTGGACTCATATTTCCTGTATTAAAATACTTGCACAAAAACACTGTTCTTTCTGGTTTATCAAACAAGCTAATGTGTCTCTTGAGAATTTTGAGTTCAGACACGAATCACTCCGTGAACTTTTCTGTGTGTGAATCATTTGAGTTCGGGACGGGTTTCCTCGGGGGAAGATGTGATCGCGTAAAATATTCCGCTTCTACCTGAAATGTTTCATGAGATGAGCTTTCAGCACCGACTGTTAGTTTTACAATGGATAAGCAGTGTTTGAAAAAATAAACTCTGCATGGGCACAAGGCTTTCAGCTTCTTGCATAAATTCCGTCTTCTCAGAAGACCAAAGGGCTCTCACAAGCTCATGAAATTTGAACCTCAAAGATTCAGCTAATTGATCTGTTCCTGTTTCCATATTTCATCCCCAGTGGCCGGTTTCACACCCAGAACATGTAGGAGACCTGAAACACCAGGGAGAGATTTTCAGCCTGTTAGAACATCCTCAAAAAAAAAAAAAAGAGCTTTTAAAAAAGAGCCCTGGACTCTTATTTAAAAAAATTTTGTACCAACCAGCCCAGTTTTTCGTCCTGCCAGATAATTCCAGGGATGTAAACTCTGAAATCTGATTCTCCTTCAGCAAGGATATTTCGTAGGCTTTCAGAAGGGGAAGAGACACTAGAGGTCCTTTAGTCTCACCCATTTACACGGTTCCAGCCCAGGAAAGGACCCTACAGCATGGGGGCAACTTGCCCCAGAAAGAAAAGACTGTTTCAGCCTTCAGACTCCACAACTGTTCACCATCAAGCTCCCCAAAGTGTCTGACGTCAAAGGGACAAGAGGGGTACAAGGCTGAAGGTTCAACTTTTGGTCTGGGGTTTAAAATGAAGTGGTGTTTCTCCATAACCCCTTTCTCTAGCTTTCAGAGAGTCCTGAGTGCCTGCCTTTGAGACCCCAGCCGAGATGAGCTTAGCACAGTTTCCACTGCCTGCAGCCCACGGTTTCAGCTCTGGCTCCTACCATTTGGCCCAAGTTCAGCTTCTCCCCAACTCCTCCCCTCCGCCCCGGCCCCCTGGGAAAACTCTGCCGCCTGATCTTTATTGCTCTTTTCCCACACTCCATTATACAGCATGATATCTGTCTCCGAGTTTATTTATTAGGACTCAGATCTAGAATATACAGCCCTACGCTTCCTGTCTGACACGGCATCTATGCAGCAGAGCGAGCGAGAGGCACTGCTCGTCGTAAACAGAGACAGTCAGCACCCCGAAAGGAAGGGCGGGGGGCTGGCGAAAGAGCTAGTCCTCAGGAGGCCCCTCAGAGCCAAACTGCTTTTTCAAAACTTCACACTCACGATCCAACAGCCCAGACAGGCAGCCACAGCTCCTGGTGGGGGAGGACATTTGCGACTGGCAACCTTGTACCCACATGTCTGGCCCTCATGTAATACACTAGCTATATTTTTAAAAATTAACCTCTTGCCTAATAAGCTTAATTCTTACAGTTGTTCTCATTCAATATAGTTAAGCAGGCTGCAGACCTAGAATGTGTCTTTTTTTAAAAGCAGGCAATACAGTCACATGTCCATAACTCAAAATGATATGAAAAAGTATATGTAGAGAGGTCTCCCTCCCACCCCTGCCCTGGCGCACCGCCTTGGCCTCTGCACGCAGCCACTTCTGTTAGTTTCTTATATGACCTTCCAGTGTTTCTTTTAATTTTTACTCTCCTGTTTGTTTGTGCTTTGAAATATGCCTTTTATTTTAGAACAGTTTAGATTTATAGAGACATGGCAAAGATAATACTGAAAGTTCTCGTACATTCTCACCCAATTTCCTCTATTGGTATTACGTTACAGTACCACGGTACATTTGTCACAACTAAGAAATAATCATTGCCACGTTACTATTAACTAAACTTCCACACTTCATTCATCTTTCACTACACTTTCCACCAGCGTCCTTTTTCTGGTTCAAGGTCCCATCCGGGACACTGTGTTAGTCATCGTACCTTCTTTGGCTCCTCTTGGTTGTGACAGTGTCACAGCTTTTGCTTGTTTTTGATGACTTTGACAGTTTTGAGGAGTGCTGGGTTGAGTATTTTGTAGCATATCCCTCAGCTGGGGTTTGTCTGATGTTTTTTGCATGATGAGACTGGGAGGAAGACCACGGAGGTACACTCTGATATTCTCATCACATCCTATCAGCAATTGCACGCCGACAACGTGACTTATTACTGTTGGTGGTGACCTTGACTGCCTGGCTGAGGAGGTGTCTGCCAGGTTTCTCCATCTTGAGGTTATCCCTCCCCCTCTTCATACTCTGCTCTTTGGGGGACTTTAGCAAGTCCCCAAGTGTGGCCACACTCCAGGAGCCCTACAGTGTTTCTTAATCCATGTTTGATCAATTGGCAGGGCCCCTACGAGAGCACCAAGCCTTGTGTTAAGACTGTTCCTCTGAGTAGAGGCTCTCAACTCAGACTTGCTCAGCAGGATCTCACCTCCTGGCAGGACTCACACGCCTTCTCAGAAGCAGTTCATACACTTACCAGATTACTGGGCTTTCACTCTGTCATTTTAATCATGCATTTATAGCGATGCCTCTGTATCAAAATCAGCTTTTATGAGGGCAAACACCACAGCGCTGTACACACTAGGAAAATGCTCTCTCCATTAAATTTTGGTGGCTTTGCATTGGGTTTTGTTTTGATCTCAGTCCTAGAAAAAAAGTGGCTCACAGGATGGTCAATATTTGGGGGAAAAACATGCACACAAGCTTGTAAATTGCATGTGTGTTTTGTAGTTTTAGCTCTGGAACTTCCTGTTGGGAAATAAAAATCTTTGGACCTCTTTCTGTTTCACCACTGACTCCCACACTGTAGGCTTAGGAAATTCATTTTTGCCTCCTGGGACCTCAGAATTGCCACCTGCCAAGTGGAGAGGACAACACGAGGTCCCAGGAGAGCATCTTGCTAAACACTTTGTAACCTGGATAGAACGGACTAAAGATGGGCAGCTCTTGATGCCGGGGACGATGTGACGTGAAGACACTGGGGCACAGACTCGCCCTCTCTGTCCCCTGTGAAGGGCTCACAGGGCAAGGAGCGTGGCACAGGACCGCACTCACGAACTCTCCGGGGTGCTGGGGAAGAGTTCTACCCTCACATAAGCAGATACCGTCAACTCTGTTCCTGCAGCAATAATGTGGAAAGTTTCCTCTTTTTTCGGTCAGCTTGTAAAAATAAACAAGGCAAAACAACATGCTCCGGTGAAAATATATAAATATTCTTAAAAAAAATAAATATAATCGCAGGAGAGGGAATGTTTTTAATGAGAAGCAAAACACCTAGGTCAACCGATATGGTTCGCAGAACTGACTGACAAAACAAGAATCATTTACCAAAGTCTGGCAGCCCCTTTAAGACTCCTCTGAAAACTCACCTCTGTTACAGCACAGTCTTAACTGTAGATGGATTATACCATGTTCAGTTCTCACTACTCACATGCTTTCAACCAACAAGCGTTTATTGGCCTCCACACTGAGCCAGGTACTGTGTTAGTTATTCATCCTAAAGAACATGAAAAATATTATTCTAAGTGTCAGCACTACCTTCAGGACTCATTAAAATCTTTTAAATACATCTGCGCAGGACCAAAACATACATCTTCAAGCCAAAGATTATATTATTCCTTGGCCACACCCTTCAGCAAGTCATCTTTTCTCCTCCACACTCTGCCTGGCCCCAGAGAGAGTCCAGAGAGGAAAGTATTTGCAGGAGGTCATGGTCCAATCAAATAAAAAGGATGCGACAACTTGATGGGGGTTTGTGACATTTCAATTGGCTTATACCAGGTGGAGGTGACAGATTTGTGTGGAGCAACTGGGTCGTGTTCCTTTCGCTTTTCTTAATTACCAAAATGTGGCAGAAAACTGAATGATCTGGATAGGCCGTGGAATTGTGTGGTTCCCACAAAGCACGGTGTGTGGCAGGGGTTGGCAAACAGTGGCCGTCTCTGAAGATTCTGAGTTCTCCGAATCGTGCGGGTGAACCCCTGAGCATTTGGTCATTTCTGTTAAAGGCCTCGATGTTGTATCAGGTCTTGTCTGGTATTCTAAGTGAGCCTTTGGCTGGTAATGGAAAAGGCTCCCTGACCTAAGAATGTGCTAGCCACCACACATCACTACCTCTAGCACCTCCGGCCCTCCCACCAACATATTTTTCTCAGGCGTGCTTGGCTGTCCTCTCTTTCACTCTTTTCACAGTGAAAGTTCTAGTGAGCTATAAATTTACTGAGACAGGTAATGCGCTGGTCCATCATCAGCCATTAGCAGACTGCATGTATCAGGTCAACTTAGCTACCTTGGCAAGGCCCAGGTAGATTGAGAGGACAAGCAATTTTTTTTGATGACAGAGAAACAAAAATCTAGAATGATTAAAGAAAAAATCTGGATTGATTGGCAGCGTAGAATAGTGGTTAATCATGTGGTTCTAAGAGTCAGACTGCTGCCCCGACTCAAGCTGCATAACTTCTTCCTGCTTCAGTTTCTTCATTTGTACAATGGGAATGATAAGAAGAGTACCTACCTGCCCTGGCTGGTGTAGCTCAGTGGACTGAGTGCGAGCCTGTGAACCAAACAACCACGGTTCGATTCCCACTCAGGGCACATGCCTGGGTTGCAGGCCAGTTCCCAGCAGGGGACACAGAGAGGCAACCATACACTGATATTTCTCTCCCTCTCTCCTTCCCTTCCTTTCTAAAGATAAATAAATAAAATCTTAAAAAAAAAGAGTACCTACCTCTTAAAATTGCTGTTGTGAGGAAAAGTGAGAACATTTTTTGGTTAGTGCATAGCAATTCCTGGCATATAGCAAGTGCTTAATAAATATTGCATCTTGGAGAGAGCCCCAGGCAGCCAGAAAGTACCATGAGGGCCGAGGGAACCCTGGTAACACGGAAGCAAGAAGAAACATCCCTGAGGGAAACGTAATAAAAAAGAAGGACTCACCGTTATTTGCCAGCAACTTGTTTCTATCCCTAAGTGTGGCACTCACAAACTCTTCTTAACTCTCCTTCAAATACCTTCCAGAATTTCATCCACCCCCAACGAAGGGTTGTCTGCTCCAACTTCTGTGGAGAGTATCGCTTTACCCTCAGAGCAGAGGAAGGGAGACTCCCTGCATTTTCCACCTCACAGGGCAGGTGTTGTCAAGGTTTTCATTCGTTTCGTAGGGGAGAAGTGCCTGGGATCATGTCTGTGCTCGGTTGCCGCAACCACTTGTAACTCAACTATTGACCTCCAGGGGAGAAGAAGTGCTTGAGTGCCATACAGACACAAGGACAGAAACAAGGTCAAAAGTTGAAGCTTAGAAGACAGAGAGAAAAGCAATCTTTTCAAGTCTAGACAGCATATTAACAGCAAGGGCTTAATGTGTTGCCCTCTGTTTACAGGAGGTTTTTGCTGACAGCACGGAACCTGAGCCCCTTTTTCTCCCCATTGGCAAGTTCCCATCTGCAGTGTCATTAGAGGCCACCTCCTCCCATGAGCCCTTGGAGGACTCGCCTTCGGAACCTGTAGCGGGCGTCTGCAGGGCAGGGGGAAGCGGGAAGGGGAGAAGTAACTCAAGGGTTCGTATTTTGGGGGATAAAGGTGAATCCATCACGGCAGCCTAGTAGCAGCTCACGGTTGTATTTTAGTCTTTCCAAGACTTTTTTTCTGGAAATTTTATAGCAGTAAATGAGAGAATAGGCAGAATATCAAACATTTTTTATATGTATTTTATTTTCCTAAGGAAAGCAGTTTGAGAAATAGTTTTTCTTTTAGTTTTAATCATTTTTTAAAATTTTTAAAAATGACTTTGGTTAGAGCATGGGCAGTAGCTGGTGGGAGGATAAATTCATTTCACCTTTCTGGAAAGCAGTTTGGCAGTATGCAATAAAAAACCATCAACACAGGTATATCCTTGACCCAGAAATTCCATTGCTAGGAATTTATGTTATGGGACTAGTAGCCTATTTATAACTATGAGTGTTCCTTACAGAATTATTAATAATAGTCCCCCAAATGAAATTATCTAAACCTTCTGAAATAGGGGATAAGTTAAATAGAATGCAGTGGGAACGCCAAACAGCCAATGAAAAGCTTCCTTAGAGAAGTATTCAATACCAGTGCGATGCAGGCAATGCCTAAGATCACAGACTTCAGAGGCCTTGGATTTCATCTGCTACATTTGAAGGGTAATACCAACTTCACAGAGGTGTTAGAAGATAAAGAAGATAAAAATGAGAGTGTGATGAAAATGATGACATTGTTGGGTGAAAAAAATCAGATTTCAAAATAGAATGTCAAGTATAGTCACCATGTAGAATGTATTTACTATATATGCATGTCTTTACCATGTGTGTGCATACACACCACACACACACATACTACACATGTAAACAAACATCACATGTAGCAGACAGTGTATGTCCATTACATGTATATGCTGCATGTATAGTATATGCATGTGTTGTGCATATACTATTACATGTGTGTATATACTGTACATAGAAAAAAGACTGGAAGGATATACACAAAATGTTGTAACTAGTTTTGGGGAATGAAATTACAGAAGTTAATTTTCTTATTTTTTTAATTTTTAAATTATCTATATATTCTGTTTATATATATATATATATATGGTTTTTGCCATCAGAAAACCTCATAACACCAGGAGATAAAGTCCATCGTTTTAACACCAATATTTAAAGTAACGCTAATCCATTTTCTATGAAGAACAAGAATCCTCATATGGGTGGGTAATGTGCACGGGACAGTAGGGCTGTTTAACCGGGGCCGAGTCTGCGGGAAGGACGGACCTCTCCGGAGGCTCCCAGCTGCCCGAACCAAGTTCCGCGATGGTCAGTGAGACCAGCGCTCTGGAATGTGCCTGCTATTGTTCACCTGAGGCACCTGAACGAATGAGCAAATTTCTCAGAATTTGTGTTGGGCTCTGGTTACATAGCTGTGTGTGTCAATAGCTGTTTTACCCCATTCTGAATGGGAAGGAGTCTGTTTGATTAAAACAGTTTATATAACCGAAATCTGAGCCCAAAGGAAGGATTTGGCCAGGACTGTTGATTGCTTTGGAGGGTGGGTTGGAAAGGAAACTTCCAGAGGGAGAGGCTCTTATTTTGAGGCAGTGAATTAGAACAAATTGTTCCCTGCACTCCACCTAACCACATTCACACACAGTGGGAGCTAGCCCATCCCTGAAAGTGGGTTCTACTCCTTATCCTGCGAGAGACCGGAACCGTTTCTCTCCAAAGACCAAACAAGGTTAGCACAGACGCACGGGAGACACATTTCACAGTCATTCCGGGGCCCGTGCCCATCGGCATTCCAACCCCCTTCTGTTTTTGAAAGTTCCAGTACATTTTCATAAAGGTGTTCGGGGGCAGGATTATATTTTTGCAAGAGTGGATGTATTTGTTGTCTTTTTTTCTCTTTGAAACTATGTCATTTGTTCCCCCTTTTCCCTGCCTGAATTTTAATGGGCCTGAAAGTGGGAGTCTGCCAGAATTTGAACGTTCTCTCGAAAGCCAGCATAGGGTGCATTTTCTAGGCCTTTCTCCCACACCTACTCAGCTTGAACCAGAGCGGCTGTGCGGTGCCGGCCAAGGCCTTGCGCGGTCAGCGCACACGCTTCCTGTTTTGTCTTTCACCCATCTGGACGCTGTGCGGACTCAACGCTCGTCTTTTAGGCTCTGTTTTTCCAGTCTTTGGTCGCAATGTCACTTAATCAGGAAAATTCTAAGTCCTCAGCAGGGAGAATAAAGTCATAACTTTCCTCTTAGATTTATATTAAATCCTCTATGATTCCCTGAACAAGTGGCTCAACTCTCCCTCTATTTTTCCATCTGTAAAGGGAAAAATTAGGAAGTGTGTCCAGTCCTCAAATGCAGTCATCCCCAAAAGCCATTTGGAAATGACTTAGGTTGTGTCTCATTATCTCGAAAGGCATACAGAAAGTATCAGGTAATTCAAACTGCAGCTATCTTAGCCAAACCGAATGTATATCATCAGTCTGTGAAATAGAAGGGTGTAATCACAAATATACACATTCCCAAGGAGGTATGTGCAAACTCAGACTGCTGCCACACCTACAGTGGTTTTCAGTGGGGTCCCGCCTCACTTCCAGTCACTTCCCTGCCCCTGCCTCCGCTGAAAGGACACTTTTCTAATTCAGAATCCCACCTCCATTCACACGTTGTCCAAATTTCACCCCGGAGGGACTACAATCTTGTTAAAACAGTTTTTCCAAAGGTGTGAATCACTAATATGATTAATCCTGTTGAAGGGAGTTGCTCATTTCTTCTGTTCCAGGATGTTCTCTATTTTAAGATGCACCGTCAATTTTATTTATTAATAACTTTCAGGGAGAGGAAGGAAAAACTACTACATGGATTATATACATTAATAGGGAGATCCATTCCAAGTTCAGGGGAGAAGAATGCAGGGGGGCTCTGAGATGTGTGCAAAGGGGTCATTTGTTCACTGGGCTCAAGTAAGAGTGCAGACTCAGGTGGTTTGCTGGGATGAGATCCCTCCACCGCCGGTCAGCTGGGTGACCTTGGGCAAGTAACAGCCTCTCTGTCTCAGGTTTCTTCAACCATAAAATGGGGATAATAGTACATATTATACAAGGTTCCTGTAAGGACTAAAGGATTCGATACCTGTAAAGTGTATAAATATTAGCGTAATTGCTAATTCAGATGAACCTTTATTTTTCTTATTCCAAACAAATCTGATGAAATATAGGAAACTTCTCCTGCGATAAAATACAAAATCTGTGCAGACATGCAAGTTTTACATACAGGCTCAGGGGTTTTCAAGGCTCTGTGAAATCCACTCACATTCCTTGTCTACTTGGTGAAACCCAAGACACTTGGGGACACTTCAGGCGGCACACTGTATCAGCTCAGAGCCTGGGCTTTGCAGTCAGGCTGTGACTGTGGTCTTAACTCCGACTCAGCCACTTACTCGCTCTGTGGCCACAGGCAATTTCCATGACCTGTCGAAGCTACATCTCCTCATGCGTGAAATGGACATAACAACAGCACCTGCTCTATGGACTTAGCCCATCGATAGACATGGGCTCTATACAACAAATTGTGTTTGGTGCTTGGGGCACAGAAGTCACACCATTACCTGGAAATGGAGACTATTCAGTTGCTTCCAGTGTATTATCCCCCTTTGCAGAAGAGCTAAGAATTGGCAATCTCGTACCCCATTTTTTTTAAATATCTCCTATAACATAACTTAGGAGCAAGAGTAACAACAGCAACGAAAATTAAACAGTGAGATGACACGTTTCCAAATACTTAAGAAATTGTTACTTTACTAAAAGTAACAATTCTAAATAATCACTCCTAGAGGGACAGTGGAATACTGCAGGAAGATCCCAGAACTTGCTCCTGGGAGCCGGATTTTAATCCCTGACCAGCACTTTGGAACTGTAAACAGCGACATCTCTGCTCCAAGGTCTCCCCCACTGACATCGGGTTTGAACATCTGGAGCCTGGTGCATTTTCCTAAAGGGCCAGAGAATCCAGCTTTCAGCAAGTGATACTTATCTTTATGCCACACATGTTTCTTTTGTTTAAAGGCCACAAGGAACAATACCAAAATGTTGATAGTTACTATGCCTAGGATGAAGTTATAGATTATTTTAAGTTTCTTTGTATTTTTCTGAACTTTCTATTATTTGTTTTGCAATAAGCAAGCATTGTCTAAATAATTAATTCACCAATTAGACAGTTGTCTGTATGCTGGGTACTCTGCCAGGCATCCATTCTCTCCTAATGTCTATGTGCTAGAAGGGGATAAGACACTGAGTGAGCAATTATACTAATAATTAATTGCTTCTAATGACAGGAGACTCAGTAGAGAAGTCCTGGGGACTATGAAGTCAAGAGGGATTTAACCTAAGTTAGGGTCTGGTAAGACTTCCCTGAAGAAATAATATTAAAGCTGAAACCTGAAGGAAGAAGTGGGGAGAAAAAAAAAGGAAAATACTCTGTGTGTATAGAATAGCATGTGCAAAGACCCCGAGGCACTGTGAATTACAGAAGCTGAAAGTAGGCCAGATCAGCTGTAGTTTGGGGGATGGAGGAAATTCAGATAAGGCTCAGAGCAAGCATGGTCTTATAGATTATGTTTAGAGTATTTGCATTTGATTTTTTTAGGTATAACTTTTTTTAGTTAGTTGACATACAATATTATATTAGCTGCAGATGTACAACATAGCGATTAGACATTTATGTAACTCATGAAGTGACCACTCCAATAGGTCTAGTGCCCATATGACACTACACATAGTCATTACAATATTATTAACTATAGTCCATATGCTGTACTTTACTTCCCTGTGACAATTTTTTAATAACTGACAATTTGTGCTTCTTAATCCTTTCTCTGTTTTCGCCCATCTGCTCACCCCTGTCATCTGGCAACCGTCAGTTTGTTCTCCATGTCTGTGAGTTCTTTTTATGTTTTGTTTGTTTATTTTGTGTTTTAGATTCCACTTGTGAGTCAAATCATATGGTATTTGTCTTTGTCTGACTTATTTCACTGAGTATAATACTTTTTAGGTCTATCCATGTTGTGGCAATGGTGAGATTTCATTCTTTTTTATTGCTGAGTAATATTCCATTGTATGTGTGCCATATCTTCTTTATCTACTTGTCTATTGATGGACACTTAGGTTGCTTCTATACCTTGGCTATTGTGAATAAGATTGCAGTGAACATAGGGATGCACATATCTTTTCAAATTAGTGTCTTGGATTTCTTCAGATAAATACACAAAAGTGGAGTTACTGGGTCACATAGCTCCATTTTTAATTTTTTAAGGAACTTCCATACTGCTTTCCATACTGGCTGTTTGCACTTTATTTTAATATGAATAGAAAGCTGGGATTTTAAGCAGGATAGTAACACAGAGCAACTTCCATGTTCAAAACTGTTTTAAAAAAAGAAAACAAAACTCTTTCAAATCATTTGTTATCTATAGTTTAGGACTTCTTGGATTCAGATTTTTAAGGCCAGGTTAGTAGACTCATCTTGTATATTAAAGTATTGGGTAAAAGTTTTTTATAATAAGTAGTTGTTCTGGAAACGTTAGTCTCCTTCATACAGGGAGGCTGGGGTGGTGAGAGGGGCCCTACACTGCAGGCTGTTTCTCCATGTCAGTTCGGGCCCTGGAGCTCTCTGGGAAAGACGAGAGCGTGTGGAACAAGGCTGAGCAGCAAGAGACAGTTTTCTCCCACGCACCCCTGAGAGTTGAGGCATGAGACCACCACATGACTACTCTGTCATGTAGCTTCATGTGCCATGGACATGCGAAACAATTCAATTCCCAGACCAGCTGCAGTCAAAACACAGCTGGACAAATGACAATATCTAGAACCTGACAAATCGTAAGGGTGTTTTTCAGCTCAGGAGTGCAGAGCTAGGTCACTGACATGCCAATTAACTATAGTTCAAGTTCAGGTGATGATCTCAGGGACCCCTATAAATATACATCCTGAACTGTGCATTAGTAATACTAACACGCTACGGGATGTTTACATTTGGTGCGATGCTTTTGAGTTTGTTTGTTTGTTTTAAAACAATGTTTTTTAGACTTACTATGCTCTTTCATCCCAGGAAATCACTGTATCAGAAGTAATTAGCCACTTTGGCTCCTTAGTAACAGATGAGATGTTTCCAGTGAATCCCTCTCTCCAGAGTCCCTAAATCCAGCAGGCATGTCCTGACCTCCAAGTCTGAATGGCAGAGAGATCTGCCAAAACACACTCCTGCTCCTGGAGTAACTCAGAGGTTTAGGGGGCTCTGGAGCCGTGGTAACAGGCATCTGGTAGTCAACCTTTTCCTGTAATGAGGAGTTATTAAATATTCACGTCAGGAACTGGGGCTTTTGTCGGCCTTCAACTGGTCTTCCAACCTGTTACCTATTATGCCTCACACTTTATATCCCCCCGAATACAACAAGAAGAAACTTGCGAGTGTTCTATAAAACCTGCCATTGACATCAGGGTGGGTCTTTGAGGCTTATGGTTATCCTAATAAAACCAAGGAATGTGTAACAGGCTGTAGCCAGCAGACCACCAACTACTTTATTGTTTAAGCACAAAGGAGAACCTCTGGTAAACCTACGGTACCTGAGGCGCAGCGTGTGGCTGCTTCTTAACCCTTGAAGACTCTGTTAGGTGCCCTGCTGAAGAGGACACCTGAGTGTTTCTCATTTCTCTCCATGCGATGAGTCTACCAAGTTACACAGTTGGACAAGAAATACCTATTGATGGAGCAGTTATGAGTTACAGATTGGTCTTACAAATCAATTCAAATTTTTTCAAACATAAATTCAAACCAGATCTGTGAGATCAGGCTTTCCTCACACAGTATAAGCACGAGGCAGAGGAAGCGCCTGGCAGATGGGCAGTCAGGAAGTCCTAGATTAGGTGGGGAAGGGGTCTTCTATGACCCCAGAGTCCTCTTCCTTTCTCCGTGGCTATTGCCACGCTCAGGGGCTCAGCGTCCTTCCCCTGCCAAAGCAATTACAAATGCAGGAAAGAACTCCTAGCAGCAGGGGAATGGCAGGAAACACTCAAGAATTAACTAAGAAGAATTAAACGAAGGAGCTAATGGGAAGATGTGGGCAGGTAAATGGAATCGGTGAGGGATGGGGAGCACCCAGTCACTATCACCAGCAGGGTGCTGTTCCCACCCCAATGCCAAGGGGCCAGGGGTGGAGGAGCCCTTATGAGACTCCAGCAGGAGCTTCAGCAGAGGTGTGTGGCAATGCTGCCTAGAGTGGCCAGCCTCCTGGGGCACCGAACAGGCCCTGGAAGGGCCGACAACCCATCTGCAGGGGCAAACAGAAGATAGCCAACGTAGGATCTGACATCAGATCGTTCAATCTCTTACCTCGCTCAATTATTTTTAGCATCCCAAACTTAATAAACAGAAAAGAAAAGTTAGGTTCATGAAGGTGT
Source organism: Carollia perspicillata (assembly GCA_004027735.1). NCBI lineage: Eukaryota > Metazoa > Chordata > Mammalia > Chiroptera > Phyllostomidae > Carollia > Carollia perspicillata. The sequence continues at coordinate 41,602 of PVKM010000929.1, read as the reverse complement.
TTTACTTTTAACCCTTGCTCTAAAGCAGGAGTGTCCGACCTTTTGGCATCTCTGGGCCACACTAGAAGAAGAAGAGTTGTCTTGGGCCACACAGTAAATACACTGCAACACATAATCACAAAAGAATATCATGATGTTTTAAGTAAATGTATGAGTACGCGTTGGGCCTCATTCATGGCCATCCTGGGCTGCATGCAACCCATGGGCCACAGGTTGGACACCCCTGCAAGGGGTTTTCCAGCATCAGTGCGGGCAGGGGAGTTTCTGTCTTTGTTTTCAGAATCACACTCGGTAGTGGGTGGCTTCTAGGCTTGGAGATGCTCAGTAGCGTGAGGGAGAAATCCCAGGTGAGACCCAATGCACGTGGTCACTCAGCCTTCTGCCTTCATCCACTGGACAAGTGGAGAATACACTGCACCATATTCACATATAAAAGAATTTTCCCATTTAGCTTGTTTAGGAGTCATGAATCTATGCCCCTTGTCTCCGTGCTGAACTTTTGGCAAAGCCTTCTCAATAATTTTCCTGCTCTGGTCTTGCTTCCTCCAAGCCATGATCCCCTATGTAACCTTCAGAATATTCTATCTAAAAAAAAAAATTCCTGTTTAAAACTCTGCCATGACTTCCCATTACCTACAGCTAGGAGTCCAAGCCCCAAGACTGACTCCTAGGAACTTCCACAGCCTCATCTCTCCCAGTTGTCCTCCTTGCCCTTTAGTTACCAGTCCTATTGGTTACTTTGGCTCAAGTCATTCAGAACACATGAGATCCTTCTCTGGGTCCTCTGCCCCCATGGTCCATGTGCCTGCCTCTTACTAGTTATTCTGAGAAGCAGCTTAGAGTGAGAACTCCGGTGAGGTGCAGAGACGCTGCGACCCAGGCCTCCTCCAGCACAGCGCCCCCAGATCACACTGGCGTGCCCACCTCCCCACGGGCACGGGGAGCACCATGGGGGCAGGACCTCATGAACTCCTCCCCGCAGTACAGTACCAGGCAGGAGTTGCCATTGGAAAGTATTTGATAAACTAAACTAAATGATGACTTGCCGAAAAGAAAGTGCTTCCCCACAGCAAAGTTCCCTGGTGCTTTAGATATATCGTTCTTCCACTTTGTAGGAACAAACCTATATAAGTATTTAATTATCATTACTAGGCCTCTCTCTATGTTCTAGGTACACTTCGGCCCCTTAAGAGTTAATTTAAATAAAAAGCCAAATAATTTTGAAAGCTGACTGATTAAAGGATGTTTTGGTAATATGACTGGACAGAACAGGAAAAAAAGCCACAGAGCCTCTAACTTAGGGAGGTTTTAAAATACCCTCCAGGAGAAGAAGTAAAGTTACACAGTTACCTGAAGACAATAGTATAGTAAATTCCCCAGTTAGCCGCGACTTCGTTTTCTGAGTTTTCAGTTACCAGTGGTCAACTACAGTCTGAAAACATTGCATGGAAAATTCCAGAAACAAACAATTCAGAAGTTTTAAGTTGCATGCGGTTCGGAGCACCTCTCTGCACCTCGTCACGTGGGTGCTGTATCATCTCAGACCATCGTCAGTAGAGTGAGCACAGGGCAATAACAGATTTTGAGAGTGCATATAACTTTTATTACAGTATATTGTTAGAATTGTTCTATTTTATTATTAGTGATTATTATTAATTTCTTACTGTCCTTAAATTGTAAATTAAACTTTATCATGAGTATGTATGCATAGAAAAAAACAGAGTATAGATAGAGTTCGGTGCTATCTGTGGTTACTGACATCCACTGGGGGCCTTGGAACCTATTCCCTGCTGATAAGGGGGCTACCATAGGGATCATTTGAAAGTGCCAGCCTGGCATTGATAGGCTGACCCCATGTCCCCAAGGGCCATATTTTTCTTATTATAATTCTAACATGGCTTTCAGATACTGCTAGGCAGTTGATGAACTGCTTAGTGGAGACACGCATTCGGTGCCATTTCCCAGCTGTGCAGCTACAGGACTACCTCGTAAAGTGTGGGTCTAAGAGCTAAAGGAAGTGGACCAAACACGCTTCAGTTCTCATGAGCTATGTCCTCCGACAACGTTACTTACCACCTAAAATCAGTATGCTGTGGGGGTCTCTATCTTCCTGGCGTTCTCTAGCGCTCCGGAATGGAGAGTTGGACCATATCTCGAGTGCAGCTTCGTCCCTTCAGCTGGAGCCACCCCCCTGGAGGTACTGGAAAACTATGCTTTGACATTCAGCATGTTACCTCAACCATCACAATAATCTGGAGTTGGCTTTAAAAAAAAAAAAAAACTATTTGCTGCAAATCAAAAAAGTTGTCAACCAGAAAAAGGATGCTAATGACAGAGAGACCACAGCAGTAGAAACACAGCAGAGATATAGGCTGGCACCACTTGACCTGCAGGAGGCGCACAGGGAGGGCCGTGCTTCTTGGCTAAGAGCTCTCAACCTGCGTGCTGGCTTAGCAACCCTGCCGTGACACTGGCTCCATCTGGGGGTCTCAACTAGAAAAGCCTATCTGGTCAAAAGCGGGCAAAGATGTACCTCAGAAATTCCAAATCTCTCTCTCTTTTTTTTTTTTTTTGGTCCTCACCTGAGGTCATGCTTATTGATTTTAGCCAGAGGGGAAAGGAGGGAGAGAAACATGAATGACTTGCCTCTCATGTAAATCCTGATGTGAGACACTATCCACAACCTAGGCATGTGCCCTGACCAGGAATCGAACCTGCAACCTTTCAGTTTATGGGACAGCGCTCCAACAAACTGAACCACACTGGCTAGGGCAGAAATCCCAACTCTTTTTGACAAGTATTCAATTACTGGGAATCAAAATTGACATCAGATTATCCAGTAAAGCCACACCCCCTCAACACACCACTACCATTGCAACACAATACATGTATTTTCTTTCATTTTTGCAGAATGTGAAATTGAAACTAATCTAATTCAATGTCTCAATTTGTATGAGCAACAGGCACTCAGAAACCCCAGCATCATAAGCAGTGTATTTTATTGTGTGTGGATGGTTCGGTATAATTTTGGCTAAACCACTTTTAAAACCACCTTCCCCGCTTATGTATCCCCCTGAAGAGGCATTAGCAGTGACTGCGGCCTCATCTACCTGTTGCTTCTCCTGCAACAATTCCTGCTCAGACACAGGGCCCTTCTCCAGAAACCGATGCTTGAGTTGGGGTGCGGAGGGAGTGCTCATCTACCTGCACACAAGCCCCAGAGGCAAGAAAGCATTTTGTCATTTTGTGTCATTTTGAAGGTAAAATGTTGACACAGTTGTGGAGACCATGACAAAAGGTATCAAGGGTGCCATTCGATGTAACAATCACTATACTTGGTATTTACCCAAATAAGCTGAAAACTTACATCCACACAAAAACCTGCACACAGATGTTTATGGCAGCTTTGTTCATAATTGTGAGAATTTGGAAGTTGATTAAGATGTTCTTCAGTAGGTAAATGCATAGATAGGTAAGCTATGGCACTTCTAGACAATAGAATATAATTCAGCATAATTCAGCACTAAAAGGAAATGGGCTGACAGGCCATGAAAAGACACGAGAGAGCCTTAAATGCATATTGCTAAGTGAAAAAAGCCAATCTGAAAAGGCTACATACTATATGATTCCAACTAGATGACATTCTAGAAAAGGCAAAACTATGAAAATAATAAAAAGAAAATCAGTATTTACCAGTGGGTAGTGAGGAAGGAAGGAGGGATGACTAGGTGCAGCACAGAGGATTTTGAGGGCAGTGGAACTATTCCATATGACGCACAGTGGTGGCACGTGACGTTGTACATCTGTACGTGACGTTGTACATCTGTCTACCCACGGACACACAGCACCGAGAGTGGGCCCTAGTGTGAGTGGAGGGCTTTGGCTGATATGAGGTGTGAAGTGGGTGCAGCAACTGTAACAAATGTTTTTCTGGTGGGAGATGTGGGTGGTGGGGGCAGCTGTGTGACTGTGGACCAGAGGTATGTGCAAACTGTCCTTTCTGCTTGATTTTGCTGTGAACCTAAAACTGGTCTTAAAAAACAACGCCTATTTAAAATGAAGTCTGGCATATTCAAAATAAAAAGATATGGAGGAAGCAGAATAAAATTGAGTCTTTTAAGTATTTAATTTGCATTTCAGTCTCGGCCATGGAGAAGTTGCGAGCAGTCAGAAGGGACACTTTGTTTGTGGTGTGTCTTTTTGATGCAGTCCCAGCCTCAAGGAACCACTGCCCTCAGTATCAGAATTTCACTCCTGCCTTCCCCTGTGTCAGAACCTGGCTGCGTGTCAAGCTGTCACCTACTTAGTCTGTGCCTGTGGCCTCAGGAGAAGGCCCTGGCGTGGGGGTGGTACGAAGACCACGCCTTCCCCTGACGCCCTCACACATGCACCCACAGACTGTGAACTCGCTATGACTTCCCGAAGGAGGAAGCTGCTATAGCTAAAGACTGACTTCCACTCGAGATTGGACAATCACTGAGGACACACTGGGCTGGACTGCACTGGGCTGGACCACCATGGCTCCACGGAGGTCTGAGCCTTCCCGCCCAAGGCCTGGCTCAGCACTGATGCAATATCTGCCCGGGAGTGGCCTGCACACGTGAGAAGATGTGCAGCTCGAATCCCTTCCCCTACTTACCCAGCTTGATGGTGACACCCAGAAAAGACACAGTAGACATGTTTAACAGCAAGAGTGGAACCAAGTAATGATTTTGCAATAGGAACTGACCAAAGTATCCAATCAACTGAGAAACAATAGACTTGAAGCCTACTTACTGTTCACACACAGATTTATTATTCATGTATCCACTTGCTCAATATCACAATCCGACCTCCAAAACCATGGATTCTTTTCTCTTGAGTCTCTCTGGGCTGTTGTCTTTGCCTATATTTCTCATTCTGCTGCCTCAGAATAAAGCCCATGGTACAGAGAAGACAAGCAAAGGAGCCTTTAAAAAGTACGGTGGGCAAGAGTGACCCCTGCTGGACAAATAAGGACAAATGATCAGGGCACTGGCCTAAGAGAAAAAGAAAACTTTTTCAAGTAGTGCTTCTGAGAGAGGAGAAAAAATGGTTTGTTTTTAATCGTGGGCGTTTTTTTTTTTTTAGCTTTATTGGATGCAAAACAAACTCAGCGGGCTTACTCTTTTTTAGGTCTCTAGAAACAAACTTTGTTGAGTGTTTGCTACTTCTATAGCATGCTGATACTTAAGTGATTTTTAAAGAGCTCTGTAAGCAGTTTAACTGCCTAATAGCTGAACTGTTTCTTTTCTCCCTAATTGCATGCCCGTGTTGCAAGTTATTTGTGCACAGGCAGGAATGTATCTGCTTGGTGATCAGGCATAATTCTGATAAACCTGAAAGTATATGGTGGACTTCAAGACTGTGTTTTCAGCACTGCCTGAGAAAAAGGGATGTGCTCCAGACAGATGAGTGGGGTCAAGAACATTCAAAGAAAATTTGACACATCTTGCCAAACTTTTTCCCTTGGTCACAGTGGAATTTGGATATTTTCAGAATCCTTAGTTCCTTAATTTGGAGTGTGACTACTTTTCTGAAAAGAAGGGTTGAGTTTCCTTGCACACGGCATATATCCTGATGCATTAAAATCTCCCTGCCTTGCAATGTCCTCTCTACACTGTTTTGGCGGCATGGCGAAGACAGAGTTTGGTATTTAATTCAATGCTCATGTCAAAATGCCTAATCACCAATGGTTTCTAATCTGACTTGCCCCGTCCTAGTTAGGCAACTTTGGGCAAGTTTCTAAACTTCCTTAGCCTCAGTTTCCTCCTCTGTAAATGGCAGTTGCTTTCTAGTCGCCACTTTAAGGGTGAGATAAGGTGTGCTAGGTGTGTAGATGGTAGCTAGCCTACAGGAAATGCTCAGTGAGTACACGGTATAATTATTGAAAGTGAGCTAAACCTATTCAAAAACAGCTTCCTTCCTCCCTGCCTCCCTGCCTCCCAACCTCCCTGCCTCCCTCCCTCCCTCTCTCCCTCTCTCCTTCTCCTCTTCCATCATGACATGCAAAACTCTATGGAAGAAGCTGCAGAAGACACCTTTCCTTCCCTCCCTCAGGCAGCTTTCAGTCGCTCTGATGTTTGGGCGCTTGGATGTAGGTTAGTGATGCTAAAACCTGTTTGCTAACACCCCAGACTAATCCCAGTTAGCTTTAGGTGAAAATGTTCAGTCTTAGGGGTGAAGATGTAGAAAATAATGATTTTTTTTAAAAAAAACATGCTAAAAGAGCCCTGACAGGGATGGTTCAGTTGGTTGCACATTGTCTTGCAAAGTGAAAGGTCACTGGTTCGATTCCCATTCAAGGCACGTGCCTCGATTGTGGGTTTGGTCTCCGGGTGGGGTGTGTATGAGAGGCAACGGATCGATGTTTCTCACACCAATGTTTCTCTCCCTGTCTTTGTCCCTCCCTTCCCCTTTCTCTAAAAATAAATGCCAAAAGCTTGGCAATCATGTATGTCAATTTTTGAGAGGAAAATCATTGATGGTAGGCAAGCCTTTAATTTGGAGCAAGAATACAAATGAGTCAATCTTATGGTTTCTCTGGTTATCTCTACTGAAGGACTAGGTGGGAAACCTTCAGGGAATTTCTGACCACTTTTCTAGGGGCAGTCTGGTCTTTGCAGCGTAGACAGACTCCCCTGGCTCATCAAGGCAACGTCAATTCCTCCACCAACTCTGTACCGTGAGGTATCGGATAAGATGCTGATAACTAAGACCCGTCCCCTGCCCAGCAGACAGGCACGCTCCATAGTGGGAGGAGGAGTGGGCTTCAGAGTTCTTCTGCCTCTTGAGATTTGCGCTGCTCCTTCTTCACTAGAGCCCCACGCACTCTCAGATGGGCCATCGAGATCTGTGGCAACCATTCTCACTGCACTGACCAGGTTAAAGCTAGAGTTGAGGGCCCAGTGTGAAATTAGTTCCCTTCAAGGCAGTTTAGCTAACTGGTTTAGTCGAATCAAGTTCTTGACATTGTCCTTTAACCTCTTGGCAGGAGGAAGGGAGCATCTTTATCTTCAGGAAGTAGGTTGTGGACCGGAAGAGCACCTAGCAGCGAAGAGGTTAATTGAAAGGGTTTGTTTGGGCTGTCACTTATCTGCCACATAAATACGCAACTGGCCCTGGCCTTCACATTTGGCCATATTGCAGCAGGAACTACAGGAGGAACTTGACACTTAGGGGGACTCCTGGTAGAGGTCTTGGAAGTTGGGAATCCATTCTTTTGAAGTTTGCCATACGCTTCAGTCTATTCTTTGGGCCAAATCCTAATAATCACACCTGTCTTCTTTATGAGAGTGTGATTGTACATGAAGCAATTTTTGCCTTTTCTCCCCAAAGGAGAGATTATTGTCTTAAAAATAAAAGATTGCCTTATAAGAGACAAGTTCAAATGCAGATGAAAATAATAATACTACTTAGCATTTCTACCCACCTTTCATCTATACAGCTCAAAGTACTTGGCAAACATTAATTAATTCTCAAAACACCCTTGTGAGGTAAGTTGGGGTATTATCTTTATAATAATATATAAATACTGGCTGGTTCATGAAAGCAGCCACTTAAAAGGGACAATTCTTACAGGATCAATTTCAAAAACAAGCTTCTCACCTGGTGTAGACTTAATACTTTGAGTAACACATTGCAGAGTGCCAAATTTACTAATAATATGCTATCCTAGGGCAGGCATATCTACCCTTTCAAAACTGTTTCTTTAGTGTTTTTGACAGTATTATCTATTTTGAAGAATTTTTTCATGTTAAAAAATACTAATGGCGCCTTTTTTGATCTAAGCGATATCAGCTTCTATACATGAAAGAACTCCAAAGTGTCCTAGCGCATAAAGTTTAATGGTGAGAATTCAGGATCCTATTTCAAGCGCTTGTGAACTTGAAGGGGGTCTGATGATTTCAGGGTCTTGTAATGTTTTCTGTCATCAACTTAAATTTTGAATGTATCACAAATCATAACTCCCTGACTTGTCAAAATGGGTACCGGCCAGACTTTCTGCATGAGGGACATCAACAGCTGGTAAAAACTGACCAGGGGTGAATTAAATGGGCTCCCCTGCCCCACTTTCCTGTCCACAGGAGGTTCACGCTGCATGTTTCATACCAAAGGGTGGTCTATTTTTATTTTGCATCCTTTCCGCCCTCGGTCTCCTGTAGCACACGCGTAGCATTCCATCTCCCATCTGCTAACCTGGGTCCGATCAGTTGCTAATCAGAGTTGATTTGGGGGCGTGTCTCCCTGGGTGAAGCTCGCCATGTGTGCGCCAGGTTCTGTCATTATTTCAGTTCCATCTGCGCTGGCTCTTCCTGATGACAGTGTTCATCCCTGTGAAGTCTGACTGGCTTTTTGATCCTGGAGAGTTAATGCTTTAGGTTAGTAGACATTATACTTTTTCCCGTGTCTGTAAACTCACTCCACATCAAGAAGTAAGTTGCATCCAGGAAGCACTCAGTAAACAATAATTCAGGGTTTTCTTTGTTCTGTCGAAAAGGAGAGACGTCCCCAGACGTTGACTGGATGGAGCCTTTGTTTGGAGTCTTGGTTGGGTAAATCCTCTACACGACAATTTTATATACTTTGCTCTGAATTTTCTGTTTATTGATCCTCATTAGAGAATTTGTTCCATGAAACCCTGTAAGAAACTGTACGTACCACTTAACTGCGTGATATTGATCCACTAAGCCTATCTGCTTGCCTCTGTTGATGGCTTCACTTAGCAGCCTCGAGAGAGAAAACCTGGTTTTGGTCTCATAACTTTGGTTGAGCTGATGGCCTCCAATCTCCGAAGTGGGATAAACCAGATTCCTTCACTGTGTTTATCTTGGCCCGCCATGTCTCTTTATGGAGAAAATGGTCCAAATAAAGTGCTTCCTCTGTGTATTTTGACAGGAAACACTATTAATATGCTTTCCTTTTGTTATGTGCCTTGCTCTTTTTTTCCCGGTGTTGTTTAAATATTTTCAGTACAATGACATATTTATTAATCCACGGCTCTGCATGGGGCATAAAATGATTGGTTCCTCTGTAAAGCCCTCTTAGAAAAGGTGGTTTCTCCAGTGAGAGTTAATAATATCACCACTATTCATGTAAAAAACACTGAGACAATCTCTTAAAAATGGAACACATTTATCTAAAACAGCTGGTAAAGAAAGCACGCAGGCCCAGCCAGAGGCGGCGAGGCCAGAGGTCAGGGTTAACACCGATCTCAGTGGAACTTTGAAGCTGACATTTTACAGATTATATGTGTCTCAGTGCACAGTGGGCATGGCGTATAAATTGGACTTAGAGGCCCCTATTTGTTCTCTGCATTTTTATGAGCCCACAGAGCTCTTCTTTGAAGCGGCATACATAGAAAATAAAAACTAATTTTAATGTTGTGGAACTATTTACTATAAATCACATTTACATCCTGGCTTTTCTAAGTTTAAGATTCTCACTCTCTCTCTCTGTCACATACACACACATAGACTCTCTCTCTCTCTCTCTCTCTCTCTCTCATGGAGTCTATTTTCCAACCCAAATAGATTTTTAAAAATCTTTACAGTATTGTAAATCCAGCTTTCCTCTTTCTCCTTGCTTTGACTTAGGAATCAAGTCATAGATGCAGCTATATTTAGTATGACAAGGACACCTTTTGTAAGTCATGTGAGGTGATTCAGCTAGAATGAGCTACACTTTACCCCCAGGAAAATCCCCTGATACCATGAAATGCTTGCCGTAGCATGGCCCTTCAGCATTGGAAGAAAGCATCTGATTTCAAAGAGATTGAGTTCCACTCTGGAACTAATTATATCATTCATTTTATGGATTTTTTAAGTTGCTAGGTGTTTTAACTGGAGAAGGCTGGCGACCCAGAGAGAAGCACTGGCAGAGTCTGCCACGGGCACTTCAGCCACCTAATTAATTTTCAATAAAAGCTCACAATAGTTAATTTGCTCTAGACCCAATGTAAATCAAATGGAGACAAATAGGTTAAAATTAGAAATGTGTGATGGAAACCATGTTTATGGTCCAAATTACCTTTCACCCTGGAAATAACACAGATTGACAGGGAAAGAAAATGAGACCACACAGGCTTGCATTCAAAGTGATTCTTAAGTGAATTAAAGATTTTATTAAGGAGAAAACCGATCCCTTCCACAAAAAACAAACAAACAAACAAAAAAACAAAAAAACCCCACCAAAACCCTGAGATGCATAAAATAATGTGACTTTAACAAAAGTATAGTTTAGAGAATGTTAGCTTAGAAATCACAGAATTAAGACATTGTTTCTGTTATACCAAGTTGCCTGGCGCCCTCTCATTTTTTCCCCAGGCTCAACATAGTGTAGGGTATAATAGTAAAACTCCTGTAAAGTTACTAAGTTCCCAGGTCTACATTGGCAGACAAGCCTACCCAGCACCACATTCCTTTAGCTCATACATTTCAAAACACAACCTTCCAACATCAAACAACCATTTTTACTTTTATGAGAACACAGACATAGATTTCTTATGATTTTATAATGATACTGCAGGCCTCCAATTAAAATACCTAGACAATATAGATATCTTGGGCCCCGTCCATTGGACAAATATTATTATTAAGCTTCTCTCCAGGATTTTATATTTGCAAAATATTTTGTGGGCTTTAATCATTTTAAATTGCCTTAACGTTGCCCATTTTCCCCATGCCTCTCTGCTATTCCTCGGGCAACCAGTTCATTGTAACCCAATGACACTCAAGTGAGGCAAGGCGAAACAAGCTAATTTTTTAACATCTAGGAATGTTAGTCCCAGAGATTGTTAGCTTTTTCCTTGTCCTCTGCAGAACATGGCAATTTAAACCACCCCTGGCTTCTATTTTGATTTCACTTTTGCCAAGTTCATGAAGTGCATTCCCGCTTTCCCACTCAGTCTGGTTTTCCTGCCCGCCCTGAGGGACGGTGCTGTCACTGTCATGTCTTCTAATGCACCGTAAATGCCATGATGAATTGGAGGCAGGCTGGCTTCTTCTGAGCAGGAGTCCATTATCCTGTCACAGTGTTCCTTCCCTGTAACTTAATTTTTATTGTAACAAATGACTAAGTACCAAAAAATGAAACAGGGTGATGGGCCAACCTAAAGTGGCCTGACTCTGACGGTAAGTGCAGCCGAGTGACAATTGTTTGCAGCTGCCTTCTAAGGGCTCTCTCCCTGGTGACATCCACTATCCAAATTGCACTTATCAAAAGCATTTTCTGGATGTTTATGAAAGATCTTCACTCACGTTGACTTACTAATGATACTAGTATAAATAGAGTGCTTTGCGAAAGACAGGGAAAGGACAGAGAATGAGAATTAAGAACAAGAGTGTAGGAGACAGTCTCCAATTTAACTGCGTATAAGAATCACTCTGAAATTGAACTGTGTATTAGAATCACCTGGAGATTTGTTACACTGAAAGGCAGGGACCCAGCTCCTATCAAAGGAGATGCCGATTTAGTTGGCTAAATGTGTGCCTTGGAATACGCGTTTTAAAGAAGCATCTCTGTTAATTCTGTTAAGGGAGTCATATGATTATGATGTGAGAAACACTTGCCCAGAACTTGGGGTCAATCAATCTTTTCAATAAATATCCACTGAACACTTGATCCGATTTTCTAATGAGGCACCTTTATATCCCCCCTTAGAGTTCTAACTAAGGTAGTTTTCTCACATCATAGTTCTAATTTGAGTATGATCTGTTCACATTTGCTCCAATAACATACACTTCATTTGTTTTACAAGTTAATTATCACCAACATATCCAGAAGATTAAAACCACCTCTGTTACCGGTGACAAGAGAATATTAATCTGGAATCCATAAATCCCTGAAAATCCAATAACTTTGGTGTGTAAGTGACTAGAGCCATTTTTTGGAGGGAGGGTTCATAGATTCCACCATATTCCCAAACAAGTTGTGACCCAAAAGAGCTTAAGGACCACTGTCCTGAAAGTAGACAAACTTATGAGGTTGGCCAAAAAGTTCATTATGTTTTTTCTGTAAAGACAGATTTTTCATTTTTACAAATAACTTTATTGATTTAGATATTTTGAGTATGTTGGCTACATCTCCCACTATTGACTTCCAGTGGGTAGAGGCCAGGGTGCTGCTAAACATCTTCCAATGCATAAGACAGCCCCACAGCAAAGGATAGTTTGACCAAAAAAAGTCAATAGTACCGAGAAACTTGGCAAACTACTTTTACACTTTCAATCAGTCACAACACCTTCTCCATACACCGCTCAAATCTTCTTTCCCGTTTCAGTTGCATTGTAACCTTCTTGAAATAATAAAGCATAATACGCTAAAAAATGTTACATACCTTCTTCCATCTTCCATACTAAAATGACTGCACAAAAATTCACCAATTTTGTACATTTTTAAAATGCATGCTGATATGACAGCTGTCATGATACAATCTAACAAAATTGTTTCTAATGAAGTTAAAGACAACTAAGCACTGCTAGAGCCCTCATATGGAAGAAAGCTAAGGGACTTTTTGGCCAACCCAATAGTTGTATTGGCCTCATTAATATGAAACTTCCATATCAAATAAATTATTGGAATGTCTAGACAGTACAACTGTTTACGCATCTAAATAGTACAAGTGAGTCCTGGCCTGTGTGGCCCAGCTGGATGGAGCATTGTCCTCAGACCTAAAGAACATGGGTTCAATTCCTGGTCAGGGCACATACCCAGGCTGAGGGTTCCATCCGCAGTCAGGGTGCAGTCTGGAAGCAACCAGTGGTTGTTTCTGACATCAATGTTTCTCTTTCTTTTTGTCTCTCTCTCTCTCTTTCCCCACTTCCTCTCTCTAAAAAAAAAAAAAAAAGAGAAAAAAATGTCCTCAGGTAAGGATTAAAAAAAAATAGTATACCTGATATAAAGATTATAGCTTCATACATAATTAATATTTTACAATAAAAATAAAACTTATTTCAAACCTCCTCAAACATTAGAATTTTCTCTGATATTTGCAGTTTGATGTGTAGCATAACCGGATAGTCCCAGAAGCACTGAAACTTCTTCCCTAAGAAGTATTTGGGAAAAAAGGCTAGAAACATAGGGTTTTGCCTGTAATGTTTTAAATGGTGTCTATTTAAATGGTGAAACTGAGTGAATTTGGAAAGGTCATGGAATCTCAGCATTAAATCATCTGTCAATTAAATATTTATTGAGGACCCATTAAGAAAAATGAAAACTATCATATGTTTATGGGAGCCCAAGGCTAGCAGATCTGTGAAGTATCCCAGGCTTGTCTGAACATATGCACACCTGTGAGTTCTCATGGCGGAATTTTCCAGTCACTAAACTTCTAATTGGAGTGATTCAAGGAAAAATCACAGTCAACTTGATCAATCCGTGTTATTTATGGGAACAAACTGGCTGACTTAAAGAAAAAAAAGCTTGAACATCACCTAGTTAAAAAGGATGGATGAGAGTGGGAGATTGTTAGGGAAATAAGCAAAATGATGGGTTTCTGGGTAAAAGCACAAATCCTAATCCATTCATTGATTTCCACAGTATAATGACAACCTTTTGAAATAATCATTGTTGATGTTTAGAAAACAATGGAAGACATACCAAAGAAGTATCAAATATTCTAGATATACCTAAACAACGCTGGTTATAAGGTAGGATGTTCTTTAAACGATCTCCAAGTATTTCATTTTAATCATAAACCTTGAGGTGTTAAAGAGGTTAATGAGGTCTCAAGTCATTGTCAACTAATTATCTTTAAGTTGTTGTCATCACATTCTAATTGTTATGGTTCTGCGTGCTCAGCCACTGAAGGGTGGTTAACAAACAAAGCAAAACAAAATGAAAACAAAACAAAACAAAATCAGATGGCTCCCCTAGCTTCTACTTAGCTCGTTAACCTAAGCCATTGCTCTCACCAGCACACACGTGTGCGTGCACACAAGCACACACACTTGCATGCAAAAAGCTTTTAGGCACTTTCATCTTTTTTAAAGAGCAGAGGAAAAATCCATAAAGTGGCAGCCTGGCCAAGGGCAGGGGATGGTCGGAGCAGCACGGGTGGCTGAGCTGTATGAGGAACAGATGTAAGCTCTCTGGAGCCGGTGCAGGCCTTTCTCTTTACAGCCAAATCAACCAGCCAATGGGAGGCAATTAGCGTCCCCACCCTCGGTCACCCACCCCTTCCCCAAAGCGATTTGGTCTATTCGTTGATGCCCATCGCAGAAAGGGGCACCCATCCAGTGGGGAGCCTGTGACTTAGGCTCGTACTTTACCCACGTAATGTTCTTGAAAATGGTGTGTTTCGTGGCCTGAATCAGCAAGGAAATGCTTTCTTGCTGTTCTGATTTTGTACATTTTACCATCAGACAAGTTTAAGTTCATCTGTTGCCATTGACACTCACTTCTTTTTAAAACATATTATTTTCCTGGCCTGGGAGTCCTTTTGGAGTTGATAAAAGATGCGAGCCTGACACAAATGGGTCATTGTTGGTGTGGTTACTTAATCAACTTTCAATGGAGTCGGACATTAGAAACTTCAGAATTTGGAATGATTCAACCACTTTGAACAACTGCCAGTTTCTCAAAAAGATAATCGAGCATCTGCCCTACAACTCAGCAATTCCAGTCTGAAGTATTACCCGAGAGAAATCGAAAGACGTGTCTACAAAGATAATCATACAAGAATGTTCCTAGCAGCATCATTCGTAAGAGCTCCAAACTGGAAACAACCCAGATGTCCATCCACGGGAGAAAGGGTAATCACATCGTAGTGTATTCCCACAGCGGAATACTATCCAGCAATAAAAAAGGAGCAACCGATACAGAGCAATATGGAGAATCTCAAAACCATTAGGTTGATCAAAAGAAACTGGATTTGAAAGAGTTTATACTGCACAATCGATTCATATGAAATCCATGCACGGGCAAAACTAACCTATAATGACAGGAGTCAGAAGTCAAAAGCAGACTGCCTTTGGCAGGGGACTAGTTGACTGGAAAGCGCCAGTGAGGAACTTTCGGGAGCTGAGGAAAATGGTCTGTATTTTGCTTCGAATGATGGTTGTGTTTGTGAATACAGTTGACAAAATACATCAAACTGAACACCTAAGACCTGTACCTGATATTGTGTAAAAATTGTACCTCGAGGTTTTTAAAAATTAAAAAGTTAAAGATACACTCAGGGAGAAAAGTAAACGGAGGAGGGAATTAGGAGACAGGCAAAATAAGGGGAAGTTGATGATGCCAGGGAAAGTTCAACTCGTCGAGGATGAGAATGTGTGTAGATACATGTAGGTAGACGTAGCTGCTACCTAAAGTTTCCTGGAGTGCATACTATGTACCAAGCACTGTGCTAATCCCTTTCTTACATATTATCTCATTTAATCTTCTCTTTTTCTTGACTCTCTAGTGCATGAAATTGGATTAATCCTATTCCTCGATCCATGATGCATTCTCATCATTAGTCCATGCATGAATAGTTTTATTTAGTTAGCTACTTATTCTTATTTATAATATGTACTTGCAAGCCCATCATCGCTCAATCACAAACCAGAACCTTGACAAAACCCTGTTATCTAGTCATAGAATCCTATCTCCCACTCACCTACCTTTCCCTCACTCAAATTAATCATTGTCTTGAACTCTGTGTTTATAATTACTTTTCTTTTTTTTACATACCATTGTATTAATGCTACGTGAATTCTTACACCTATAGATTTAAGTGTTTCTTACCTTTAACTTTGTGAACAAATATGCTATACATAATCTTTTGGGGTTTACTTTTTTCACTTTGTATTATATAGCTAAGATTCATCTAAATTGTTACGTGTCTCTGCATCATTTGATCTTTACAACAACCTTGTGAAATAGGTATTTTTGTCCACATTTTATCGAAGATGAAGTTGGGGCACAGAGAAGTGAACACGCCCCAGGACACACAGCCAGGAAGTGGCTGAGGCAAGATTCAAAGCTGAAGCTCTTAGCCAAGAGGCTGCACTACTCTCTCCATTCCACAGTGCCTGTTACCGACAGCATATCTCTAGCTGTACTCACACATACCCTTGTCTGTATCCACTGCTATACATATCTACGCATAAACATAAATGTCGGCAGGAAACCCAGGCTATGGAGTATGAAAGAATCAGTACGTCTTTCTGATAATTTAGGGGTCCTTACACTCTGGTACAGAAATATCAAACATGTGCCTGTAACTCAGAGGGATTTAGTCCTCTAACATTCAGAATACACAAGTAAGCAATGTCTTAGGAAAAGTGACCGAAGGAACACATGTGCACGTGCACTTTCTGGAGTGTGTCTTAGGACAACATCCTTATTTTATTTAATCTCATACACTGAAAGGGCAAATGCATGGGCATTGTTTCACCAAGCCCTTGCTCTGCACCTTATAACTGTGTACCAGAGGCCGCGGAAACTGGATCACTCTCTCAGGATGCCATTACAGCCAAGCAGAATCTCATTAAAAATCAATTCCTCGGGTCCATAAAGCCAGTTTATTTTATCTTCCGAGGGTGCCTGCTGCTAGCAGTCACACCGCTCCACTGTGTGGCAGTCTTGTCTGTTAAGAATATTGCACAAAACAGCTATTTAAAGATTTTCCATTTTTATGTTAAACTTTATAATTTTGCAGTAGTTTAAGTTTACAGGGTTTGCTTCTCAAGCTTACGGTATCTTGTTACACGGGTTAGAAGTAGCACTGCCTGTTCTAGGGTCCCACTAATTAAATACTTGCCTTTAAAAACTAGATGTTGTCCAATGTGAATGTGCAGATTTAAATGGGCAGCAGGGGCTCCAGAGCGAAGAAAGCCTAATTTGGTCAGTTTCTGCGATTCCTTGTCCGTTGCTGCTGCCCGGTGGCTGGGCCGCGCCTGTGGCCTCCTCCAGTAAGCACACACCCAAAGCAGGCAGGGAGTTTGGTCTTTGCAGTGACTTTAACGCAAGTATCTCTGAACATCCTCAACACCAATATGTATCGGCCAAGTTTTATAAATGGGGAGTTGAAAGCACACAGAGATTTAGTGACCTTTGCAGGTCACACCCTGAATGAGCAACAGAGGTGGAAGAAATTAGAGAGCCTGCTTTGGCCCCATCTGGAATCTTTTAACTCTTTTGACCCCCTTCAGTGGGTTGAGGGGCTAGCAGATTTCAAAGATCAGTGAACTTTCCAGAACAGTCCTTGGCAGTGAAACATAGAGGCTTGGATTCCTTAGATTTGAGCTGTTCTAGGGTGCAGACGCAGTGTGCGGTTTAGGAGAGTCTGTGTGAGTGAGCAGAATGAGGGCTGGAGCAGCGCAGGTCGGGCTGGGACTGGAGCAGAAGAGGGTTAGGATCACAGCAGCCTTCGCCTGCTCCTTCCCCCTTACATGTTGGGGACTGAATAAGCATAGCGTTAAAAAAACGTTTAGAAGTTGACTTTGGAAGGAACTAAGTCTAAAATAAACCTCAATATAACCTGTAACGTTTTTTCAATGTTACAATGTTGAAAATAATAGGACTCTCTTCTGTTATGAACTCCCGCAGATTTGACAGTTTCATTTCTCCCTAAAGAACCATCACTGGGCACCATTCTCCAAGATGCCTCACGTGGCGCCCCCTGTCTGTATGACGGTAAACGGTGTTTGAACAGAAAGAAGCACTTGTTCAAATACATTTACATAGTTTTGCAACACTTGGTCTTCTTCCTGGAGATTTATAAGCATATTAGCATTCTATAGGCTCTGAAAAGTCCTGCAGGAAAAAAACCTTACTTTAACTTGTTTGACCACGGGCTTTTTCCACACTTCAGCAAAACCAGTATGTGGGGCATCTCATGGAAAGAAATAATCTACAGAAGACATTTCAGGGAAATGATGAATGCTTCACCATTACCGAAAAAAAATGAGTCTTATGTCCAAGCCACTAAAATTTTCCATCTAAATTCCGAATCTCAGAATGCTGTCACTGAACAGGAATCCAATGGCCTTATTTTACAGAGGAGGAGGCACCAAAGATTAAACAACTTACCCAAGTCAGATGCTCAGGTAGTGACAGAAAATTGACCATATCCACAGTGCCCACCTCTCAAGCTAGTGCTTGTCTCAGTCACTATTCTATCACTCAAAGCACCTTAAGTTCTCCCCCACTCAAAATCATCTGTGAATTTAGAATGCTTTTAGTCTGTGCTTGAAACCATAAAACTGAAAGGCTGCAACATCCGTGTTCTGTGCTAACGGTTGCCTAGGATGAGACTACATGCTAGGAGAAAGTATCGAGAGAGCTCCAGGGTGAGAGCCCCAAGAACCTGAAAAGGGGGTGCTCCAGGATGGAAGAAGAGCTTTTAAAGGGCTCTTTTAAAAAGTAGAGGTCCAGAGAGTCTGTGGTGCCCAAGAGATACCGAAGCTGCAAGGAGAGAGCGAGCACGTTTTCAAACTTAAGGAACTTTTGAAGGTGCAGAGAAGATGGGGTTTATTGCAGGGAAATACCACGGTGAGAATTGTTCTCCAGTCTCTTGGGCCAGTGGCTTGACTTTGCACTGAAACAAGCCTCCTGGATCCGGAGTGAAGGCAGATGGAAATGCACCTTTCAAAGGGCCGGGAAAAGAATTGTCTCAGGAGAATGTGTAACAAGAATTGACTCGACATGCCTGAGTCATCTATAAACCTGCTTTATCTCATATTTGTGTACATTTTATACTACTCAAAATCTAAAAATTGGAATGAGAGTTTGTGTACATTAAAAAAATTGTTTTTGGATTCTATGAACTTGGCTGAAATGGAGCCTAAGGAGGGAGGAGAGGAGGTGAAGATGGGTGGTGGGGGAACGAGAAACACTTTTTGAAGGAAAAACAAAAACCCGATTCCTTGAGCAGGGTGGTAGAGGGTGGGGTTGAAGGGCGTCTTCAAAATTGACGGGGAGGCTTTTACTCAGGCCTCTCCCTTGGCAATGTTTCATCACAGTACGGTTTCCATTCTTGGCTGAGCAGAGAACTGCGTTGGGATGGACTTGGCTCGCTCATAGCTCTGACAAGGCAGTCACAGTAATGGAAGACATCTTTCCCCTATAACTCTGCAAAACATGAAAGCAGATATTGGCTCTGAGTATGTCTGATGGTCTAACTTTATTTCCTGTCAACAGAAATAACTCTGATTTATATCTGGTCATCAGCCTCACACACTCACAGACAAGTCCTGTCGAGAGAGCACAGAGAGATGTAATAGACAGAGCTGTGATGCGTGTCCATTCAGCAAAGCTTCCTGGTCTGAAGTAGGCCTCAGGGACCGAGAAAGATACTTCAACATTCGCACTCTTCTGACACCCTATTCCCCTGTGCATTCTTCCAGGGAGATATATCACACGGGCTTCGGAAGAGCTCTGTGCTGGCTTTGATCTCTGAGCCCCTCACCTGTCCTCTTTGTGACCCGGGAAATTATTGGCCCGTGTCCAGGAATCGTAGTGAGATGCTGACGGCTGAGGGGCTGATCTATGCCGGCATGGGGCACGCTGTGTTATTCTTCTGATACTTGGGTACATCAGAGGAGCGAGAGAATTTTTTAAATTCCATTTCTTTCTCAAAACCGATCGATGGTGCAGACTGTGAAAATGGAGTGAATATGCTGTTTCAGTGAGTGCCATCTTATGTCATCTGGTTTTGAATTCAGAAGCATTCTTTCCACTGCCCTGTTTTATCCTTTGTAATTCGTTGAATTTAAGAAGCCATCAGTGGTAACATACACCATTATTTTATGTACCACAAAGGAAAAAATTCTGTCAATTAAAACAGGACTTAATAATTTTTGACATTTGAAGTTTTGCATTTTATCCTTATTAGAAGGATTCTTTTATATTCATTCAGATAGATTTTTATCATGTATCCATTGGTGCAGATGTAAAACTAAAAATACATGTAAACTAAATTGGCTAAGTTTCTCCTAAAACTTTTCATATTCTGAGTCCAAATCTTCCAAATGTCTCTGCAGAGAGAAGCTTCAGTGTCTGTGTTATCACATGCAGTCTGGTGTGTCACCACAGAACACAGCCAAAACACAGTGACAGGGCTGCACAACAGTGACCACGCCACGATGGTTACTGGGCTGACAGTGAGTCTGTGTGACTGCGGTTGTAAGATGCCATGGATGGTGAGAAGCCGTGGATGGTGAGACACACCCTGATTTTAGAGATGGTAAAACGTGTGTGTGCGGAGGGGGCTGTATCTTAGAATGGAAGAAATACAGCATGTTTCATTGTCAAAGCATATTACAAGATTTAAGGTCTATAAGATTTTAAAGTATTTTACAAAAAAAGTTCTATTACTATTTCTTAGGTTCGATTGTCAACCTCTGAAAAATATGCAAAGTCTAAAACCATCCACTCTTACATTACTGTCTCAGTGTAAGCAATTTGTGGGACCCTAAGTGAACAGACTAAGTTCACTGTAAGACAGACACTAGGCAGGGCTGTCCGCTGGCCCACCGCCCACGCACTGCCCGCGGGCCACATGCAGCCCAGGGTGGCTATGAATGCAGCCCAACACAAAATCAGAAATTTACTTAAAACATTAGGATTTTTTTGATGATTATATGTCACAATGTATTTAATGTGTGGCCCAGGACAACTCTTCTTCCAGCGTGGCCCAGAGATGCCAAAAGGTTGGTGCATCTAGAGCAGGGGTGTCAAACTCATTTTCACTGGGGGCCACATCAGCCTCATGGTTGCCTTCAAGGGGTGAATGTAACTTTAGGACCATCTCAATGTAACTACTCCTTAACAGTTAAGAGAGGGTTCGGCGCTGCCGCCAGGCAGAAACAAGGTGTCGGCCGGATAAGACGAGGCAGAGGGCCGGGTTCAGCCCGTGGGCCTTGTGTTTGCCACCTGTGCTCTAGAGGTTTTCTCCTGAAGGAGGTGGCTGCAGACAGGGCTTTATCTGTCCGTCCATCAAGCCCGTGGGCAATGTCATATTCCTGGGAGAGGTGCCTGCCAGTATCCATCAGCCTTTCATTGAAAAACCCAGTTTCTCACATAAAATGACATATTTGTGCCTATTTGGAAAAGTTTTTGGTAAAAAGAACGCTAGGTGTCTTTTTCATTTTTTGTATGTAAGCCTACTTTTGTACAAAGTAGTGGACGTATACTTTTCCAACATCATCATGAAGAACCTTTGTTATAGCATAGCTCTAAAAGAAACACAGGTTTTTTACAGGGGAGAACAAATTGGTAGTAACTACTAGAATTATATTTGAAAAAAATATTCTATACTTACTGAATACAAATTGAAGGTAAATAGGCCAGTCTCTTTTTTGATAGATTAATTGAAATGTATTAAAACTCATAGGATTGTTATGCAATTTATAAACACTCATATTCTATTTACTCTCAGGAATTTTAATTTTTGAAACTAGTGTTTCACATGATCACGCACAGTCTCATAAACACGGATTTTTTTCCCTTTCCACTTGCCTTAGTCACAGAGGTAGATAAATGCTGGTGATTCTGTCTCCGTCCAGCGGAGGGCAGTAGTGCACATCTTTAGAAGCAAGATTCCCGTTTCAGGTTGGACCCTCATTAACCTGAGAAACCGCGCTACCACCATCCATGTCTCTGGCGTCATACTCCGTCTGCTCACAGCCCTTGGCAGCACCAGCAAAGCCACAGTGAGTTGGCTTCAGGGGTCCAGGAGGCAGAGTTGAAGCCTCCTTGTCCCAGTTCTGTAGAATCTCCTCTTTCTCCCCCAGCACTGGGGTGTGTGACACAGGTGAAAATATGAGGGCCTGGGATAGACCCCCATTCCTTGGCTACCTGAGTTCACCTTAGTAACAAATTCACGAGAACGTAGTTAAAATGCACCGCATTCCCGTCCCAAGATTTCTGTACTTAGATTGCATTTCCTTCTGGGTTTTTTTTTTGTTGTTCCTTTTTAAAAATATTTTTAATGACATTATAGCTTAAAAAAAGATTTTATTTATTTACTTTAAGAGAGAGGGGAAGGGAGGAAGTAAGGGAGAGAAACAGCAATTCGCGAGAGATACATGGATCTGTTGCTTCTCACATGTCCCCACCCAGGGACCGGGCCTGCAACCCAGGCGTGCGCCCCGACTGGGAATAGAAGCATCAGTCTTCCGGTTCACAGGCCCTCCCTCAATCCACTGAGCCACACCAGCCAGGGCCCATTTTTTGTTCTGATGCCAGACAATGAGGAGGAGATGTGAGGCTTTGGTTTGATAGGGGCATCTCTCATCCAAACCCTTCCTGTCTGTCCTAACATTGCCCAAGGCCTCTGCTTCCTCCATAATGTGTTTGGACAAACTGGGAACTCCAGACCCAGCAGAATTCCCAGGGCACTGACCCGCGGAGGTGCCTCCATTCCTCTAAACTTTCAATTAAAAAGGAATATTTTGGGCAGCAGTCCACCTAATGTCATTTTTATTAGTCAATTTCAAGAAAATGCTAAAATAAAAAAATTTTCCAAGGTCCTTAACAGGGTGACAAATGCTTCAGAGTGACTTATTCTAACCTTGTGCATTACTTGAGCCTGTAATGGAGTGTCACTGGAGACACCATAGAAAGGAACAGATTCTAAAGCTGTCATGGAAAAAAAATAGTTAATTAATTAAATTAAGTAAATAAACAAAAATAAAGCTATCATGAAAGTCTAGTCTTAGAACCCCCGCCACTGACTGCTTTTCGTTAGAACAAGCTGAAGTGCCCAGGCTGTTGTTGTTCTTTCAATACTACGCTATACACACAATTTCAGGAATAACAGCAAAAGGGACACCAGGCTGTCCACCGTCTAGTTTCAGCAACAGAATGTTACCAGCACCTTCGATGCCCTCTTTGCCCTTCCCTGCCCCCTTCGGTTTGCCTCCTCCTCAGAGGTAACCACTTTCCTAAATTGTGATCATTTTTGAGCTTTTCCTCTTACTTCGATTCCCCGTCTGTTCTATCCCGTTGGTCTAGCCGTCTATCCCCGATCTACAATCACCTGGTCTAAGTTACTGAAGCTGTGTGGTAAGCCTTCCTTTCCGGTGGGTCAAGCAGAATCCCCGGTCTCCTCACTCTCCCAACCCTGTCCTTTTTCAGGGGCATCTTGTCTATTCCTGTTCCTAAATAAGATTAATCTCAGTATTCGTAAGGGAAGCAAAGTCGAGTGCCTCACTGTGGTCCCTGAGTCTGACCAGCTGGTTTGAACTGTGGCTCTCGGTCACCATCTACACTGCCTGAGGCTGGTTACCTCACCTCTCTGACCTTTAGCTTCCTCATCTGTGACAGACAAATAACAATAGTATCTATTTCATAGGGTCAAAGTGAGGATGACAATGTGCTAACATAGGTGCTTAGATCCTTGCCTGGAAAGCGTCACTATTGACTCTGAATAGCAGGGCTCTTGCAGTCACACTGTGGCTGTCTCTCACCCAGTGTGTCACCTGGAGCCATCTTCTTTATTTTTCCAAACCTCTGTTTCTACATTTGCAAAAATGGGGACGCTATTAGGGTTGGAAAAATTAAATGAGAAAACCAAGAAAAATCGCTTAGCACGTTGTCTGGTGTGTGGTTAAGTGCTTAACAACTTCGTTTAAGAGTTTTAACTAGATTTCATTTGAAAAGTGAACTGCACCTTAATGCTAAAAACTATCTCTCTCCTCACTCCTGAGTATCTACGAAAACACTTGCCTGGGGGGTGGGGGGCGGGGGTCACGGGCAGGGAACACAGGCAGTCAAGAGAAGTTTGCAAAACCACCTCCTGTGTTCTTGCAGCTTTTCTTTGTTTTCATGTTTTTGAGGTGCAGCCACCTCGGGAGGGAGGAAACTGTGCCTGATCCAAGGCCAAACTCTCCTCCCCAGGCCCTTTCTCTGGTGCCGCAGCCTGCTTTGCTGGTTGAGGGCTGACAGCGCAAAGCTATTTCTTAACTTGTTTTCCAGAATCAGAGGAAAGTTTAACATAACAAAGTTTTATAGCTCCTGCCCAGCAACATATATTACTTTAAAAAAAATAAAAATACCTTTCCCTTATCATGCATGATTCTTTTACATGTACAATTTTCCTGACGCATTGGCGTAATATCCCACAGTTTGCTATGACTTGGA
Source organism: Carollia perspicillata (assembly GCA_004027735.1). Classification (NCBI taxonomy): domain Eukaryota; kingdom Metazoa; phylum Chordata; class Mammalia; order Chiroptera; family Phyllostomidae; genus Carollia; species Carollia perspicillata. The sequence continues at coordinate 17,512 of PVKM010000929.1, read as the reverse complement.
GGTTTATGGCCCTTCTGTGGCAGATCAGACTAAACATAATTCATTCATAGCTACTTTGTGCTCAGGGAAATAAACCCCTAAACTTAAATAATTATGGTGTGACCTCTGTAAAATATTATTTATGGTTCTAAAACTACTATTATGTAGATACCAAGATGTGCCAAATGTTATAAACCAAATTTAGCAAATGGGACAGCGAGTATTTAATTTATTTTTGCTTTCCTTTCTGGATATTTCTCTACAAGTGTTATTTTCATTTCAATGGATTCTGGGGTAATTATCTGGCAGAGGAAAGCAGTGTTCATTTACATTTTATTATAGAATACTATAGTAAGTAAAGAATTCTCCTTTATAAAGAAGCACCACAAAAGTATAAACATTCCATTGACTTACTGGAGTTTAATAGGAAAAACATTGATTACCTCTGGGTGTTAAGTAACTGTCCTCATTATCAGTGGATTAATATAACCCATCTGCTATTCATTTCTGCAAATTAGTTTATGGAGGAAAACCTGATGGCACATTTAAGTTCTCCAAGTGGAAACTTTAAGCTCAGCGTTTCCGTAGTGTTAAGAATATTTGTGCATCCCCAGCACTCCTTAGTGTACGATTTTGAAACGTTTGGGGTATCATTTCCACATCTTGTTTGCTTCCTCAGTTATTTCCTATGCATCCAACTATACTGTAAGCGATAGTGTGCTCAGTAGTTGTAAAGTAATGGAATTGTTGATTTCCCAATAATCATTCAACAAATGTTTGAGGACACACCGTGTGCTTGTCACTCAACTTGGCACTGGCAATAATAAAGATGAATGAGAAAAAAACATTCTCGGCCCTCAGAGAACTAACGGTCTGGATACGGAGACAGATAAGCAATTCCTAGGCAGCACAGTGAGTGCCGTGAGAGCGGAATGCGACACGCACGACGGGGAGAGCACACTGAGGACAGGGAGCGGAGGAAGCCCGGAGAGCCTGCAGTGACTGGCTTCACAGAGGACAGAGGACACAAACACTGAGCGTGGTCTGGAGGGCGAATGGGCAGATTTGGGTGGTCGGGTGGGTGAGCAAGACCACGGGCAAAGACATGAGGGGATGTCGGGTTCAGGCCTCTTCAAATTATTCAACATGGCTTGGATCTGGGGGGTCTCGGAGGAAAAGGAGGTGAAGATTTAGAACGAGGCCAACCATGAAGGTCTCGTAGGCTCTTCTGAGAAATTTAGACCTTTTCCTACGGGCTGAGCGTGGATACGAGAGGTTTTAAGTTGAGGGTAACCCGGTGGAATCTGTGTTTTGGCTAGCTCATTGTGGCTGGGATGAATGAACTGGAGCCCAATGAGGAGGCTCCTCCAACTTCCAGATGAGAAGTGACAAAGCCCTGGGCAAAAGCAGTGACAAGGAGAAACCTGATTGAAGCTGCACTTGGACATGGAATCACATCCCATTTGGATGAGGAAAGAAACAGGGGGAAGAGTCAAAGAAGCAAGTCAGGCTCTTGGCCTGGGTGGTTGAGAGGAGCAGGGGTCACGTTCAGCACCTGGGACTAGTGAGAACGGGTACGGGGCAGAGGCCAGTGGGTCACGTGCCACCTGTAGGACATTTAGGTGTGTTGCAGGGAATGTAAATGTGGAGAGAAGTGAAGATGGAGATAGAGATTCTACTATTTATATATACAGTGTTCAATAATGTTTTTATAGATTCATGGAAGTGAGTACATGAGCTAATCTGACTAAGTAAAATTGGAGAAACACTATAGTTCAGGTATTTTTTGTTTTTGTTTTGTTTTGCAAATTATGTTGACATGACAGGTAACATTTAACCACTACAGCCCTGCAGGAAAAGAGTAAAAAGTATATCATATTCCATCACTTTCTATGAGTAGAAAGTGTTGCCTTTCTCATTTTAGATTCCTTAACAAAAATGGGAAATATCTTTTACTTATTAAAATCATAAGAAAAATTAATCAAGTCTTTCATTGAAAATACTCAAGTGGCCCACTCAAATTATTAGCACTGCCATACCCAGAAATTATGTTCTTGTTTAAAACACTACTTACTTGCTCTAGCTGGTGTGGTTCAATGGATTGAGTACTGGCCTGTGAACCAAAGGTTCGCCGGTTCAATTCCCAGGCAGGGCACATGCCTGGGTTGCGGGCCAGGTTCTCAGTAGGGACAGCCCAAGTACAACCGCACACTGATGTTCCTCTCCCTTTCTTCCTCCCTCTCTTCCCCTAAAAATAAGTAAATAAAATCTTTTAAAAAAAGTAAAAAATAAGTAAATAAAATCTTTAAAAAAATAAAACCCTTAGTTAAAAAATAAAATAAAACACCACTTTTAGAGAATTTGGATCAAAACTGAGGAAAATGGAAAGGAATATACTTCTACTTCATCAGTCTTGATGACTTTCTAAAAGCTCCTGTGTTTTGATGGGTAAGATTAATGAGACCACATAGTGTTAAGCACCTTGGATTTTAGGAACAAAGGCCTTTTAGAAGAACAAAGTATCATTGTAAATGACATATCATTTACAGTTTTCATCAGTAATGTAAGGTTCTAGCCACTTTAATGGGAACTTTAATGCTCGATGTGGAGGGCAAGGCTATTAGCAAAGGTTCTTGACAGTAATACCTTTGCTTCTAAAGAAAAAGATAAATCACACTCAAATTGATCAAAAAGACAAGCTGAGGGGTTCAGAAGAAGGTGAACCACCATTGGCTTACCGAATTTCTCAAAGGCCTTGTCACCCACGAGTCCACTGGTGAGCTCTGCCCTGGGTGATGGGCTCCCTTCACCGCCAACCCCCATGCCTGCCTTCCGGACACCTTGCTAGCTCAGAAAAATGCCTCCTGCTCCAGACTCCATCTTTCCCTTTTACTTCCCTCCTCCTTTCTTCCTGCACTCCCAGACAGGCTACCCTGGGTCTCTTTGCCACAGCACTTTTCTGTCCTGTGGTGACCTGCTCAGCCATGTACATGAAATAAAGAAATTATACTGTGGGGAACAAACTTTCCTCTACCCTCAAGGTTCTTTTGGCTGGTCTAATAATCAAAAAGACATGTGGCAGATTAGCAAAAGCCAACAGCCAAACTTAGGGGACCCCCACATACCTGAGGAAGTCGTAGACTCCACAGGCAGAAGCGGTTCAGGGACCGAGAGAGAACTTGGGGGTGTAAGGCGTCCTGAGCAGGGATCAGACAAGGTGCACGGAGCGTGCTTCGAGGAGCCTCTGCAGGACGAAAACTGTGCGCTTGGTAAGTGGAAGTTTGGCCTGCCCTACAGACAGGTCAAAAGAGGTACTCTCTGATCATCTCTTATTTAAAAAGAATTTTACTGTACTGAGGTGACATTGGTTAACAAAAGCATTAGGTTTCAGGTGTACAATTCTATAATACATCAGCTGTATAAGCTAAAGATGTCTTCAGCTCAAAACCACCTGCATTCCACAACGGCACATCTTGGGGTGACTCATTCTGAACCCCCATACTGGCTTGGTGACCATTACAGTGGGGAAGTACTTTTTCCTGAATACACATTGTTAGTCTTATTAGGACAATTATGGGAGATGGTTGTGTATATAGAGTCAGCACTGTTAACATTTTTGCAAATCCTTGACACAAGGTGCTACTCTCATGTGAGATCTCGTTAGGATCTTAATGCGTTTCAGTCAGGTTCACTACAACCGTCTTAATGACACTTTAAAAACTACTTTGTTTTTGTTGGAGGGAAATTAAGAGAAATTCTCCTGGGGGGGGGTCTGAAGTTAAAATATATATTTTTAAAACTTGTTATCTAAAATCAGTCAGCTATGTTTTAGCTATAGGAAAAAAAAAAAACTAGGGTATAAAGAAATGCCTGGTAAAAAATAAGGAAAGAATTTACTATTGTTACAGTAACTGATGACTTATATCCAAGGGCATATAAAGAATTGATTACATTGCAGCTCTACCAGTAACTCTTTGGGAATTTAAGATTGTCGAGATTGCCAATGACAGAAAGAGAGCAAAGGATTTAAAGGGAGGCAGAAAGGGCTGTAGTTGTATATTGTGAAGTGATATTTATTACTAAGGGAAATCCCAGACTGCTCTTCTGTCTCTGATTTTTAACAACTGCATAGTTAGTAAATTGTGTGTTTAATCGATTTGATTCTGGAGATACATGGAAAAATCTTTGTTATATTACTCTATTTTGGGAGTTCCCACTAACCACATTAGTTTCTCTTTTTTTGTTTTATTTTATCAACATAGATCAAAGCACCTTTCCAGTCCAATTGTTGAGGTTCATTCTTTTCAGTCCAGAAGACAGATTCAACTAGGATACACTTACCGGCAACAAAAGAATTCAATCCTAGCTAGAATCCTGAGATAGCAAACAAAATGCTACAACACAAGAATATGTTTCACATTTTTAGCTTTTAAGATTTCTGTGGTTTTGTAGTACAAAATACCTGACAAATAATTGCAATTCAGAATTTGAGAAAGATGCAGAGATAAAGAAAACTGCTACAATCACACTCATTAATAATCTTTAATACTGTGTATATTTTAAAATTGACCTCATTTTTGCAAAATCAAACAATATTTGGAGATCATCTAATTCCTACTGCACGCTGATGTTGAGATAAGTTCAAGTGGTTTTAGGAAGTTAGCACTGGAAGACTGAGTTCCCTTCGAGCCTTATTCTGAAGGATGACTTTCTTGCTGCAATATGTCTGCTAATAACAAATGACCCAAGAGGATGGTACTGTTTGTGCCTTTAAGATCATAGTTCAAAAGCATTAAGCAAATGCGATAACACAGTTAAAACAAACATAACCTTTATTCTCTTTCAGAAACCCAGAGAATAGGGCCTGGAACCTTCCTCATCGATTTAATCAGATACCTTAAATTTTGTATTTTTGCTTAAATTGTTATAGCAATAGACTGAATGTTGCACAGATGAAAGCAAAATGCACAGTGGCTCTCAACTACACAGTAAAAAAATGTAGTAAATTCTCATCTCTAACATAAAGAAGGGCTAGGCTAGTGAACTGCTAGATCAAACATTCATAATAAATACAAATTACTCTGTATAATGATCATATTTTCATAGCTTAAAATCACAGTGTGCAATCTGACAAATTGGGAAGTTGGGAAGTCAACACACTGAAACTGCTAAAAAGTTTTTTAGTGTGTGTAAAGAGTGGAACAGAATCTCTTAAATCGCATTCCAAAGATCTGATCAGATGTCGAGAACATGCATGCTGTCTATCAATTATTAATTTTTAAAGAACTAGCATATGGTAAAATAGAATTAATGTAAAATGCTCAAAACAACTCAGTATTTCTTTGATTGCTAAACACAAAATACTCCAAGGTCTTGCACCACCTTACTGGTCTGAGCAAAAATGGTAGCGACTGGAAAGTAGCTATGATGGAGAGCAGGTGCTAGGAACTTCTGTCTGACAGAATGCCACATAACTGCTTTCAGCAAATAAGCTGGTTAAGATGATATTACTAAGTTTTTTAAGTTCTGTGGGCATAAAAAGATTTTTAAAAAAAATAATTCTATTGCTTCTTAGAATAACTTTGTATATATTAGGATAATTTTAATCAGAGTTTAACATTATCTCAAATGTTCGAATAATTCTTAAGATTCTACTTTACATATAAGACTATACTCCTTAGCATTCACTTAAACATAACTACTAGGAACAAAGAAACTTCACTTGAGAACTTAGATTTAAGTTTTTTTTCTTAGACCTTAGGGAAAAGGTAGGTATAAATATGACTTAGGAAAATTACCTTCCCTCTAAGATTCCTTCCAGCTGATTCTAAGGTTAAAACATTCCCTTCCATGTTCAAGGTGGAGTGCTAGACCAAACCTGTACACCATTGATTGCCACTGACCCTGGGACTAAATAACTACCTGAAAAACTGGCCTCTGGTGATTGTCTCAGGACCAACCTCAGACACATGAAGAAATAGGGAAACATCCAGTATTTCACCTGTTTCCTGTTTCAGGGCAGTAAATCCCCAGTTTGAGGAGTTACAAGAAGAATCTCCAGAGGGGCTTGTGAAAAATGCAGCTTCAAGGGTCTCGCCCCAGCCTTACTCTCTCAGAAACTCTGGGGATGGTGCCTCCTAATCCACCTACATTTTAAACAAATGTGGACTCCCCCAGCTCTCCATACTGCAGCAGTTTATCTGTGGGCTTCACTCTCTGCCCCCCCACCCCCCGCCAATAAAAGAAAAAGAAAGAAAAAAAGAAAGGAAAAGGAAAGAAAACCACTGTACTTAGTGGTAAACGCTCCAGAATGAGAGTCAGGAGCCAACAAGCAGCTGCCTGATCTTGAATGAATTATTTAACATCTCTAGGTCTGTCTCTTCATTAAACAGATGAAAAGGAGTCTCTGCCGTCCCTTGCGACCTCAAATGTTACGGACCTTAAGAACCTAACATGTCAACTCGGTAAATCGTGAAGTAGATGGGGAGTTTTGCAAGGTTGTCACAAACATCCAGCCTAAGCATCCCAGCAAGAGTCTGGTAGCCCCCAGTGGGGTGTAATTACTCTCTCCGGTCCCCTCATCCACAGCAGGAGAAGTGAGGCTAGGTTGGGATTGGATGAGGGGCGAGGGGGAGAAGCCAAAAGAAGCCTGAAAGAGAGCTCTGGCAAGAAGCAGGACGGATGCTTTGAGCTGGAATCATTCCTGGTCCTCATCCTCGTCGTTCTGGTCCTGGTAGCGAATGTAGACGACCAGCATGACGAAGCCTGTGAGGATGCAGAGGGACCCCACGACCAGGTAGACGATGCCCAGGAAGGGGTTCTTGCCGCCCATCCACGAGATACTGCTGAAGATGATGCGCTTGTGGCCGCCGAAGACGCGCACGGGGTAGTTGTAGGTGATGTTGACGCGGTAGGCGCCGCGCGGGAGCCCGGCGGAGTAGTTGCCCTGGCGGATGCGCGCGTACAGCTTGCGGAACGTGGGCAGCGCCGCGGTGCGCATCCACACCACGAAGTCCTGGTTGATGAAGCCCGTGTTGTTGGGGTCCGGGCTGAGCTGGTAGACCGGCCGGGGCCAGTTCGGCGGGCGCGCGGTTCCCCGGAAGGCCAGCGCCAGGCTGCCGTTCACCAGCGGCGGGTTGTGGAACTTGACGTGGTAGTCGGTCCACCAGGCGATGCCGGTGCGGTCCAGCGGCACCTCGACGTAGGGCCCGCCGGGCTGGCGCTGGTGCCACAGAGAGAAGGAGTCGTTGAAGAGGCTGTTGGCGATGGCACCGCAGGGCGCAATGGGCAGGCCGGCCGCGCTGCGCTGGTAGGGGGCGCACTCGTTGACCGGGTGGCGCAGAGCGCTGGGCAGCCCGCTCAGCTGCGCGTCGTCGCGGGACACGCCGTAGCGCCGGTTGTTCTGGTAGAAGTTGGTGAGCTCGTAGTAGAGGTACACCGGGCCTTGGAAGAGCTCGGGCAGTGAGAAGTACCAGGCGCACAAGCAGGTGGGCGGCGGCGCGCGGTCCTGGTCCGCCACGCCGCACCGCGAGCAGTTCCCGGTGCCGGGGTTGCCCGTGTAGTCGTACTCGAGCTCCTTGATGGCGTTGGAAGAGTAGTAGAGGCCCAGGCCCAGGCCGATGAAGGCCAGGCCAGCGCAGAAGAAGAGCGGCAACGTGATGCTGGCCGACAGCAGCGGCTGCCAGGCGGGTAGGCGCTGCTGCGTGAACGCGGTGTTGTCGGGCTGGTGGGCGCCCCGAGCCGTGGCGCTCCAGGTCATGGCGGCCCCACGGGTACAGACGGACGGAGGGTGGCTCAGACGGGGCTCAGACGGGGCCAGCCGGGTCGCCTCCCCCTCCGCGCTGGGCGATCCCGGGGGGCTACTCCCGGGTCAGCTTTCGGCGGGCGCAGGTGAGTTTTGGTCCCGCCTCTGGCCCCCCGCACAGGTGAGCCTAAATTCCACGTTCTCAGGCGCACCTACCAGACACCACAGTTCCGCCTCGGCCCAGGTGATCCGGGCCGGCTCCGCCCCTAATGGCAATCGGGAGTCGTGGCCCGCCTCCGCCTCCGAAGGTGAGCTGGCTAGGCGAGCCCGCCTTTCCTCACCTGCGGGCCCAGGGCTCAGGTTTCCTCTGGGTCCGGGTGGGTCCGGACGCCAGCTCCTCCTCCTCCTCCGGGTGCGGCGGCCCCAGGCTGCCTCTGAGTGGCTCGTACCTGGCCCAGCTACCAGCTTCCCTTTCCCTTCCACCTTCCAAGATAACTGCGGGGCCTGGGCCCGTCTTCCCGGAAATCACAGGAGCTGCAGCCTACAGCACAAGAGGGATTGTGCCGCGGGGCCCTGGGGACTTGACGATTTCAGGTTATTGCTCCTATTTTGTCTGGAAAAAAAAGTAACTAGATCATTTTGCCTTTGTGGGTTACCCCCTTTCAGTCAAATTTCAGCCACAAATTGTAATCTCAGGGGATTACACCATGGCAAATCTGTTATGAATTCAATGACTGCATTCAAATTATAGCATATTTTTTTTAACGGGAAATGATTTTCTGGTAGGTGCCCCGACCTGGCCGTATAATTAAGAAAAGTGGAAAGTTCTTGAACAATAAAATAACTTTAAAAAGAGAGTCAAAGACTGTATGAGATTTAGAGTGTTAAAATCTCTGTAGCCGGTGGAGGAACCGCACAGGGAGAAAAACACACTGAACTACATGTGATTTCTTTTTTCTCTTCAGATTATTCTTCTGATTATTTGTAGACGCCTTGATCCAGGTTTCCCATGATGTAGCTGGTGCCCACAGTGGAACTACCAGGATTTACAGGATTTATTATAAAGTGAACCCAAAGTAGCTCTGAACATCGTTTGGGATTCTGGCTTTCACATCTCAGTCAGTACAATATACGCAAGAGGGTGTTGGACTATTTCAACTTTGGGCTGAATCCTCCCTAGGTATTGAGGTGTCCCTGCCTCCTGAAGCTCATAAAATGCAAATAACGTAAATATTTTCCACGTTACTCTTCGGCACCCAGAGTAATACGTTGCACTCAGGAGTCAAAAGCCCTTGAAATTTAAAAAGTTAAAATACTTGCTAAATTAAACGGCGGGATTTTTTTTCCTCTTTTTTTGTTTTTTAGCGTCTTCCGAAGGTTTAAGCGGTGTGGAAGAGACAGAAGAGAGTGAGATTGAAAAGGACCCTTGACCTCAAAGCATCTGCAGTCTGACAGGGGTCATATTACTTAGGAGTAAGAAAGAATCAAAATAGCCAATAGATAACATGTAATCAAATACCAATTGCACTGTACAAGAATGGTACTAAAATTAAAAAGTAATATTATTTTGAGAGAGGAAAACACCGACACTGTCAACACGTCCCATAGTGAGATTCAGGCTCCACTTGACCTTTTTTCAATAAGATAAAAGAATAAGCAGTTCTCCCGATTGTTGTGGCTGAGTCCCACCCACCCTAAATCACTGAATCATTAGTTGCCTTGGCATCGAGTCCACAAAACTAGTCTGGAGGAAGGAATTCAGTTCTCAAAACTTCATCTGGTAGATCTTCAGTCTAACAGCTGCCACACCACAACTCTTCCCGAAGTGCAAGCTCTCCTCTCTTCTCATTTTCTATTTTTTATTTTATTTTGAGAGTACATTTATTAAAGCTGGGGACAGTGAAACAAAGGAAAGGCTTAGGGTAGAAGAAGCAAGAGGAGAGAGCCTAGGTTCTCCAGCGGTTTGCTTTGGCTGCTTAGAAATGTTATAGGAAAGAAGCGAGCCACACTGGGCTGTGTGAGCTCACAGAAGTAAAAGTCACAGTGACAGAAGTGAGCCAAGGTGGGGCTGCTCTGGCTCACTGGAGGGTCAGTGGAAAAGAGGGCCCTGGAGAAGGTTCAGCGGGTCAGCTTGGGATGAGCAGCTGCTGCTCACTGCTCCCCTGGTTACCAGTCCCATGGGGACTCTTTGGGTTTAGGAGAAAAAAGTAAAGATGCCTGCTTGAGAGGGAAGAAAGGTATGGGTGTGCTCCGGGAAGAGCCCACCTCAAGCTCTCCTTTCCAGCTGAGGGCCTGTCCAGCTGTCCCCCACACCGGGTGGCCTGAAGTTTGTTCACTCTGTTAATTAAGGTAACAGCAGAGTGTCTGAAAAGCCAAAAGCGAATACATCAACACAGGGATGGTCAATAGGATGAAACACAACGCAGGGTTCAAGTGAGATAAGAAATGAAAAGGAACATTGGGTTTGACTTCTGTGGGAACAGTTTAGGGGAGACGTAGGAGGAGTCAGGCTGTATTGGGTGGAGAAAGCCAAGCTAGGACACCTCTTGAAGTGTGTGGAAAGGGGAGGAGAATGGCAGATGGTAATTATTTAGAAGAATATGTGTCCTAAAGGAAAAGCTTCCTTATAAGATGGCAGACAGGTGTTTTTATTCTGAGGGGAAAAGGTAATAGTTCAGGCAGAGTTGAAGATGGGGTGACATGTTCATGGATGGTACAAAGGCCAGAGCAGGCCAGAGGGTTTGGATCCAGAGACCAGGTCCAGGGTCACCTCACCCTCTGAAAGCGGAGGGCAGGGAGTAAGGATGGATGCAGAATGCACTGGGCTTTGGGCTTGGCTCCAGGAAACAAAGTTTTCATTTAAGAATTTCTTTCTGTGCAGTAAGAGGCATTGGGGAGAGGAAGGAAAGGCAAGGAGGAGATGAAGGGAAGACTGCAGGGAGGGAGAGAGGGACACACAAGGGACAGGGGATGGCTTTGTTCAGGGGATCCTTGCACCCCAGGCTGTGAGATGGCAAATGATTGGCTTTGTCCAGTAGACGGGGGTTTTCAGGGCGGCGAATTGGGAAGATGAATGTTCAAAATGTTGCGGCTTCTGGAGAGGGGGCTGCTGAAATGGTAGGCCTTAGCTGACTGGCAAAGAAAACGAAACCAAGCTGATAGATCAAAGGAAAAGGCGAGGACCAGTAGACTGGCAGTACTAATGATGTTCAGGAGCGGGTGGCAGGAAAGCTGGGAGGGAAGAAGTGCTGGTACGCGATGGCAAGTTAAAGGTTTCGGAGGTGGAGCAGTGCTGAGATATGCCATGTATATGCCCTATTTTCTCTGCTGGCTCCTGAGTTCTGAGTAGTCAAGAACCAATACACATCGGTGTATCTCTCCAAGTTCATTGTCTAACAAGGGTTCTGACCTTGTGTCTTTCAATTGGCTATACACATTATCCTGATGTTGGATCATTTAAACTTTTTTCAGTACCAACAAAGTAAAGAAAGGAGTTCATTCTTAACAGCTTCTTATTGCCTCTCTTTATTACAAAGAGAACTCAGAGTGAAAGAAAAAGGCATTCCCAACCCAAACATTCCTAAAATGACTTCATTTTTTTTTCATTTTATCTTCTGGATTTAGCTATGTAAATATTTAGTTTTTAATTGGTTGTAATTATGATAAAATACAATTGGCATTCTTCTTGTTAAATTACCTCCTTTTAGAATGAGATGAAGAATAATTTTTTTCATGTTTTTTGTGGTTTCATGGTTTTTTAATGGTTCTAAAATTCATGGATCTACCGTATTTAATTACTCTCCTATTGGTGGGCTTGTAGATCATTTCCAGTTTTTCAGTATTCCAAAGAGCATTGTAGTGGACATCTTTTTGCATGTAACCCTTTTCTTTCCTATTACAGCTGACCCTCGAACAACACAGAGGTTAGGAGTGCTGACTCTCACCCAGTCCAAAATTCACGTGTAACTTCTGACTCCCCCAAAACTCAACCACTCATAGTCTAGTGTTGAGCAGAAGCCTTACTTATAACATAGGCAGTTGACTAACACACATGCCGTACATTATATGTCTTGCACACTGTATTCTTCCAATAAATTAAGCTAGGGAAAAGGAAATGTTATTGAGAACATCGTGAGAAGGAGGAAAAGCACACTTGCCCTACTGTACTGTATTTATTGCTGCCATAAGTGTGTGCCGTCTGTGAGATGCATCACCCGTCAGTACCTACCTCAGTATCGTCTTACATGATCCAAAACACTGTAGACGTTATACATGTTATTAACACTAGACATTGGAAAGGAAAAGATAATGTGGAAAAGAAATTGGTATTCGTGTGTGGATATGACAGTTCATGCATTGGTAATGAGGCAGCAGCAGGATGATTGCTTTGAGTAGCCCAGTGCAACGGATAGGATTGCTTCACAGTGGAAAGGAAATCACAAAAAAAAATTTCTAGTACATTTGAAAAAGATCTATAGATAAGTGGACCTGCACAGGTTAAATCCATCTTGTTCAAGAGGCAATGATATTTCCTTGGGATAAATTTCTTAAAGTAGGAAAGGGGCTTAAAAGTTTAGCTCTTCAAAGATGCACGCTGCTAGAGTCTCCGACACACCACAACGATACATGCTGTGCTACGCTCACCAAAACTTTACCGACAAAATCAGTTGTTAGCCACAGAGTATATTTAGTTTATGCTAGTCGGCCACTGAATACTAGGAGAGGCAGTACTGGAGAGGGGGAAGAATGCTGTCTGACATCAAGGAAGTCCAAGTTCAACTCTAGAGTTTGTCAGGAAATAACTGTGATGTTGGTCAGAATGCTTACCTTTTCTGGTCTCCTGATTGCTTATCTGAATGAGTATGTTTTCTAAAATGACAGTGAAAATCTCTTTTATTGTAAATATTTCTGTTCCCAGTCATCTCAAGGTTTTCCTTACATTGTCTCATTGACTAAACAGCATTCATCGAGAACAACTGTGGGCTACTTTGTAAGCACTTTATTATAGTCATTATCTCATCTAACTGCACACCACAAGCCTCAGTGGTAGATACTGTTATCACACTATTGAACTGATGCAGAACCAAGATTTAGGCTGAGGACACGGAGGCTGGCCAAGTTCTCGTAGATCAGAGGGTCTGAGATCAGCTTAATTCCAGCATCCTGTGTTTTCAATCACTGCACTGTAATGCCTGGGCACATTTTCTCTTAAATGAACCCAAAACACTTGAACCAGACTTTAGTGTTGCAGGCCTTCTCTTCTACCCCAAAGATAAGGAATTCTCTCCCGTTTATGTGGAGTCCCAGGATGTCTGAGTTGCCTTAATTTTTGTTTAAGAAAAGCTTTTGTTTTGAAGCCAACATTTGTTTAGCATGTCTATTTCTCTTGCTGAAGTAAAAACCACTTCACTTGCCTGGCTATACTCAGTTTTTGCATTTATTTTATTTAATTCATGACTATTTACCTTACTGTAATAGAGCCAGGGGTTTTAATTGGCATTCCCTTATATAAGTTTACACTACTCAGGATTGTTGCCTGTTACTCTGCCCATGGGGCAGCTTTTATTTAAAAGGAATCACATTAAATTGCTTCATAAAATTACAGCATGTGTTGGGAAAAGTTTTTAAAAATTCACTGTGCCTGGACTTCATTTTTCATTAAGAACTGTATTCAGCAGACTTCCCATTTCAAAAATTATGGGGTGGTACCCCCTAGTGGAAGATACAAAGAAACTTCGGTGAACTTACTGGAAGTGCAAAAGACAGACAGGACTTCTTGCTGTTCCTTACTGCTTTATGTTGGTTCTTTTGCAACTTAGGAAAAACAGTGGAGGCCAACTGTGAGCTGAGGTGGGTGAGTCGAGCTGCAGGGGACAGTATACAATGAAGTGGCAGTAGAATTGAGGTGACAATAGAAGTGGCATTGACATTGGGTGTAGGATGGCCAGGTTAAGAGACAGTGAATATGCCAGGATGGATGGGGCTGGTCTTGAACTTTGTGGATGGAGTTTGGTTGTGAGCTTGTGCTTGGTGAGTTGGCAGGAGGGAGACCCAAAATATGAGGAGGACAAGTTGAGTGAGGGAGTTAAGGGAAGGAAGAGCTCCTTAACTGGAAATAGGAAAGTAAGTCACAGTGGCATTGGACTGTCCACTGTGAAGGGTGAGAGGGCCGTGTACCCGGAGTGAGGACTGGAGGAGGCACGGGACACCAACGCGTAGCCGTGCCCATGAATCCAGCGCATCTGTTGCGGTTCCTCCCTGCCATCTCCCTGGCCCTGGTAGGCTGGGGATAGCCTCACTGAAGGCTGGAATGTATTGTACACACTGGCTTTCCCTCTCGCACAGCAACAATACTTATTTGAAACTTATTTATTTATTGAATAAATATATTCAATATTTATTGAAACTAATAATTCTTCACTTATTATCAGAAGTAAATAAACATTTAAACATTTTCAAAAAGTTACCAGAGTTTGAAAGTGCATGAAATAGATCTCTGTTTCTACGTGAGGGCAAAGCCCTCTGTCCCAATACCCATAAACTGGGGAGGGAGGGCTGACATCCTAGGACACTGAGGTGCCTGACGAAGAGGAGCGTAGATGCTCTTCCCTGTTTGATGACGTCAGTAAACATACTTTCAATTCCATTTTTGGGATCACCGATTCAAATGTTTAAGTACTCGGCCCAGCGCCCTGGGAACCTGTACTTGTCACGTGTGCTGATCAATATGGCTTGTTAATATTCAACCCGGAGAGCTTCAGGGGGCCCTGACTTTTCTCTCAGCATAGTGAATCTGAAGTTGTGATGGCTGTGTTTAAAATTTTAGCTTTGGGATCCTCTTGGGATCTAGCCCACCAGCGTTCCAGCTGGCTCACCTTTCACATGGCTTGAGTTGGTCAATGTTGTTAATAAGAATTAGCTTACTTATATATAGTCATGTACTTATTTATTTAGAATTTTTATGAGTTTATTTGATCCAAACTGACAACATTTTGGGGAAGCAAGTTCTCAGGTGTTCCAGACAATGACAGTTTTATAGTTTTTTTTATACATTTGGAATTAAGGAGGGAATGTAAGGAAGATTACATAAGGGTTGGAGAAAGCAAGGACAGGGTTGGATTACAGGACAGTTAGCAAGATCATGTGCTCTCTTGAGGGCTCCAGGGGTCCCTTGCTGGCTTATTTGTCACAGATCTCTCAGCTGCAGCAGTTCACATGTCACCAGCAAGGTGCCAGGCCCAGAGTGTGACTGCTTCGGGTGGGCTGGTAGTGTGTGCGTTCTTGACCTCCTGCAGGAAAGATTTCACAACATGAGCCCAGGTGACTTTGAGAGTGCATTTATTAAAGCTGGGGATGGGGAGACAAAGGAAAGGCTTAGAGTAGAAGAAGCAAGAGGAGAGGGCCTAGGCGGTGGTCTGCTTTGGCTCTCTAGACACATGGTCCAAAAGAAATGAGCCACAGTGGGGTTGCTTTGGCTCTCTAGACATATTATAGGAAAGGAGTGAGCCATAGTGGGGCTTCTGTCGGCTCACTGGAAAGTCAGAGAAAAGGGGGCCTTGGAGACAGATTCAAGGGGTTAGCCTGGGATGAGCTGCTGCTGCCCATTGCTCCCCTGGATGCAAGTCTCGTGGGAACCCTTAGAGTTTAGGAGATGCACACCTGAGAGGGAAGAAAGTCCTGGGCTTGCTCCAGAGAGAGCCCATCTACAGTCATGCTTTTTAAAGGATTGAGGTGGCTTTAAAATGTGTAATAGAACAACAGACCCAAAATATTTCAAAGTGAAAGAATAAATGCAAAGGGAATACATTTTGTGAAATCAAGTAGAGCTGAGTGAGACGTTGATTCATGAGTCTCCTGCCATGAAATCCTGTGGCTTGCTCGGGGTGGTTTGCGGGGTTCCTTCCTCTCCAGCCGCCAGCCCAAAAAGGGAGGGGTGAATCCAGGGGAGAAATCAAACCTCAGAAGAATCTAAATGATTTCTGGTGCAAACAATAGGAAACATTTTCCCCTTGGGGTTCTCCCAGAGAAGATGTTGTGAATCTAAGTTAACAATATCTTTAACAATATCCTTGCAGTGGATATTGCCATCATTTCCTGGGACTGTTTCTTACAATGCCAGCCAGAGTGAGATATGACAGTGTTTAGTCAGAGCCCAGCTCAGTGCAGCCATTCCAGGGAGGTCCCGTGGTCCAGTCTGGGTGTGCCCTCCACTCTGTGTTCTCTGTCCTGTGGTCTATGGATAGATGTTAGAGGAGCCAGCAATGGTTTACAAAATGTGCTCGGGGTGGGGGCATCCGTGGTGGGAGTCCAAGCTCCCGTCCCTTCTCAGCAGCCCATTCTCTGACCTTGGGTTTCTAAGAAAAGCATGGTTTGCACAAGGATTCTGTGGTTAAAAAAGAAGTTTGAAAACTGCTAACCTGAAAGAATGGACGCATTGCTATACTTCAAGTAATCTTTCACAAATATTGTTGATTTTCCAAAATTTTCAATAGCTAAGGAGGAGTCATGAGTTCCAAGTTTAAACATCCAGGTTTAAAGGTCCCAGAGCCCAGAGCTTCTAAGTTGCCAGTTAAGCTCAGAGCCATCTGTTTTAATAATCAAGCGAGCTAGGGAGGAATTGACAACTTCTTATTAAATCTGAGGCACCAAACAAGGACACGTAGTGGACAGAAGGCCGCTGCCCTGCACTTGGAGTGGGGGTAAGCAAGGACTGTCATTGCTCAGATTCTCCTTAAGAATAATCTGGTGTTTGATCTCACAAGATGATGTACGAAGAAGTACAGCCTCAGTGATTTTAGCCTGAAAATTTTTTAATCTCTTATAACCAAATACCCATTTTATCCATAAACAAATCTCAGTAAATCACTCATAGAACACCTTGTTGTTGTTGTTTTTTCTTCAACTAGAAGGGTATACATAAGTTTAAAAATCTAACATATGTAAACCTAGGAAGTCGATGGTATTGAATTTAGAGCAACCAAGTTTTCTTGTGATACTAATACATAGGTCAGCCATCTGTTAATGCCCTTCTGGTTCCTGGTACATAAAACTATGGCATTGTTGTACCAGAGGCCATCTGTCTATTCCTTGTAATTGGAGTAAACACTGTATCTGATCCACTGATGGACTATTATTCCCGACCTTGAAACACGGTGGTATTAAGTGCAGGTTCCTTATAAGCCTTGGGGCTGACAGTGGGAATGGACCGGGGGAATCAATATTGAACTTGTGCATCTCAGCCTATAACTGATTGCAGTCCTCAGATTCAAAGATTATGAAATGATTGATAAAAGTGAAAAACAGTCATAGAGTTTTCTTATCCGATTGCTCCACAAAGTTGACAAAGCTTAATAATAATCAGTGGTGGACTACCCGTGCTCAAGAGTCCCAGAATTTATAATTTATCAAGCAGGAAAGTGACATACACTTTAGATAGACCACCTTGTAAATCAGGAGGAGAGTAAATGATTGCACTTAGGAAAAATGTGATAGACTAAACTCTGGTCCAATCAATGAGACGTTTCTTATTAAAATACCACCAACAGAGGGTCTTCCCTATTCACAAACCCACGTGATAGCTCAACCTTTTTACAAAGAGCTGTGGGAATAGTGTTTATGCATAAAGACCCTTATGTATTCAGTTGCAGGTGATTGGTGAGTGAAAGTGGGAAGCTGCAAAATTAATCAAATGTAAGCTAGTCGTTATTAACCTCTCAAGTTGGCAACAGGAATCTGTTGGGGCAAAACTTGAGAATGCCTGATTGACTACAGCTGCATGGACTGACAGAC